>OY282609.1:78595519-78763535 GCA_958298945.1 Atherix ibis
AAAATTTGGACCACAAACTTGGTCGTACAAAAAAAAATGTACAACAAGAAATATAATGGCGTCGATTGACTTAGAAGCTTCTCTTTTCTTACAGTAGATTTTCTATGAAAAGCTTTTAGATCAAATTACGATACTTCTTTTCTATAGGAAAATGTTCGAAAAAAAAAACACAACTGCACGAAGTATAATTAGTTTTTTTTTTGTAACCAAAAAAAAAAAAATAAAGAAAATCAGAAAAAAAATAAATTAAAATGTGCCAAAAAAAATTTTGCAAGAAACCAAAAATTTCTTTTTATTAGTTTAATCAAATTAAGAAAAAGTGTTTATAAGCAAAACAAGAATTATTTTTAAAAAAATTGATTAAAAATATTTAAGAGAAATAAAATTCAAAATATTTTTATTTTGATAAATTACGTAAAAGAAAAAATTACAAAAAAAAGAAGAACAAACAAACAAAATACTATTAAAAAAACAATTTTGAAATGTAAGTAAAAATTTGGAAAAAAAATAAAATTAAATATTAAAAAAGACTCATAAAATTTATGCATTGAAGAAGTAGAGCAAAACTATCATTTATGGGACTCTGAAAACCCACAAATGATTATGGAGAAGCCATTGTATCCTCGAGAATTAACTGCCTGGGGTGTATTTTAGTTTGAAGGTGTCATTAGCCTGTATTTATTTTAAATTGAAGAAAAAATTAATACAAATAGGAAAAAATATATATTCATTACGAGTAATTAAAATAAAAACAAATTCAAGAGGAGGTGAAAAATTAAAAATTAAGTAAAAACATTTTTAATAAAAAATTCAAAATTTTACTAGAAAAAACAACCAAGAATATGACATTAAATTTAAAAGAAATATCGGGTTTTTCAATAGCAACTTGACACTTTTGAGTATTTTCAATATGAAAATACTCAAAAGTGTCAAATTGCTATTGAAAAAACCGATATTTACAAATTTAATAGAAAAATAATAAAGAAATTAAAGAAGTTGAGAGAAAATATTCAAGAGTAAAAATTGAACAAAAAAAAAATTCTTAAAAACATTAAAAATAAAAACAAACACATAATTTGAAGAGAAAGTCTTACTTAATAAGAATTAATTTGAATAAGGAAAATTACAACAACAACAAATATGTATGAGAAGGGAAAATATTTTTTGCCCTTGCAACTTTTATTTATTTGTCGTCGTTGAGAGCGAGCAGCTTAGCTTTTCATCAGTCAATTCCCCAAAAACGCAATAATTCAGAACAAGATGACAGAGCATCTTACTTACACCAATCTATGCAAATATTCTCCAATCATCTTAATTTGTTTATTTTTCAAGGATAAAAATATTGAAGAAAAAAATAATTAACTATCCACTACAGGTACCTCTACTACACAAATGCAAATAAATTTGAATATATATAAAATCCACGCCTACACAAAACTGTCAGTACCAGAGCAGAATATCAAATATTTTCTCTTCTTTTCTACTAATGGACGAACTACCATATTTCCATGCAAGCGAGCGCTCATCATGTTTGTTCTCTTTTTATATTTTCTAAGAACACAATACACATTCATATTTGACTAGATTGACTAAGAAAAAGAATTTTTCAATTTCAATAATTGTAAAGTACAAAGAAAAGAGAAACTGGTATATATAAATAGTAAAAAGAACAAAGAGGATACGAAATCAATTTAATTTTGTATGAACAAATTATTGTAACTTTTAAGTATTTAGAAGAAATTTATTTTTACATATGAAAGAATGCGTCAGAATAATATAAGAAGAGAAGAAAGAGAGAGAGACAGGGTTTTAGTTAAAAAGAATAAGGAGAGGAGAGCAAAAGCAGGTGTATTTTGCTAAACGAAAAATATCGAATTGTGGGATGGATAGCTAGAATTGTAATTGTAATTAAAATTAGATGACCGTAAAGTGAACTGTGGTATCGGAAAGAGCAGAGGAACACAAATTTAGAGCAAGCAACAGAAAGAGAGAGAGAGAGAGAGTGAATGTGTAGCTGAGAATAAATACGATGTGATTAGTAGCGAGTCTCGCAAATATTCATACTCTCGTACAAATAATGAGCAAAGTGCTAATTAAACTTAAAGTTGTTTTTTTTTTAAATTTTTATTTGAATAATAAGTAATCAATGATGAATAAGAGGTAGTTGGGAGGATAGGAGGATGGTGGGCGGTTGGGTCTAGTATTGAAACAAACTAGAGTTATTAGTATTTGTGAGTAGGTAGTAAAGTTAGAATTAAGATCAATAAGCCGGTAGTGATCGGCTTGCGGATGTAAAAATGAGACAGACTAATTGATAATGGATGGCAGCAGGGTAGTTTGATAGAGAAGACAAAAACATATGATCGGGAATACAAGAAATAATCGTCAGCAATTTTAAGAACGATAGGCAGGCGATAATCAAATGTATGAAACAATGAATAACAAATGATAATGGGAGATAGGAAATAATCGCAAATCTACTTTTTATTAGCTAGTATAACATATGATAAGGAGACGACAAACGACAGACGACCGAATACAGAAAATAGTTATAATAATGAGAATGGGATACAGACAAAAATTGCCCACGTAGTTAGGAGACAAGCAATAAACCGAAAGGAAAGGATACAGAAAATAGTCGCCAGCGATTTACTCATCGGCCTACAAGAATTGAAGAAAAAAAAACCTACGAGGATACACATGCGGATCATATGTAACGAGAATACTGATCACGATACGAATACAAGTATCCTCAGAGAAGATTGGCTGTGATGCATATGAATAGCGATCACACGGAATAGTAGCCGCCAGGAAACACCAACTAATAATATTCAAAGGGGAACGGGACGCAAAAAAAACAAACAAGATACAAAAACCAAAGAGCTACAAAAAAAGCACACACACACACACACACTAGAACCCATTGCATAAGATTTATTTTTGGACATTCTTTGCATCATTTTTCGTTATTTTTTTTAATTATTATTATTTTTTGTTGCTGTTTTTTTTTGGTTTCTTTTTTTTCCTGCTTACTTTTTGTTAATACAATTTCTTTCTCTCTCTCTCTCCCTCTCTCTGTTCATTAGAAATCATCTTTAGAAAAGTTTCTTGAAAAAGTAATTTGTTTTTTTTTTTGCCTAAATTTTGGTTATTCTTGTCTTGTTTTCTCTCATTGCTTGTTTTTAGTTTTATTTTTTTTGTTCTACTGTTTTTTGTTGTTGTTGTTAAAATAAAGTAAAAGTAATTTTTACCAGCAGCAGTAGCACCAGTAGTAGTTTAAGGCGTACAGCATTCAAAATAAAAATTAATTGAATAAAGAGATAAATAATTAACATATGGTTTCTGCTTCAAAAATTTATGGTTTTTTTAATAAAAAAAATAAGAAAAATTCTTTAAATTTTATAATTTGCGTAAATTTTGTTTTTAAATTTTCCATTATCTCCATTAAATTATATTTAAAAAAAAACTACAAAAAATTAGTTTGAAAATGATAATTTTTTTAAAAATTAATTCGATGATGGTTTTTTTTTCCTTAAAATTATCGATTATTAACAATATTTTTAATCTTAAAAAATATTTAATTAAATTGAAAATCTGCTACTTTTCTTTATATGCCAATGATTGAAAAAAAAAATAATAATAATCTTAAAAATATCGATAATTTTTTTTGCTCAAAAATTAAAAAAATACTGAGCAAAATAATTTTGTTTTATATAAAATTATCTCAAAAATAAAAAATAAAATTCTCTTTTTCCTCGTTCTTTTGCTACTTAATCTTAGTAATTCCCCTAAAAAACAAATTTTCTCTCAATTCTCGTTACTTAATCTTAGTAATTCCCCTCTCCCCTCTGCTAACGGAGGAGATTCTTCTAGAAAATTTATTGAAAATTAGACCAAATTATGAGTATTTATCGTCATAATGTGTGTCATCACTGTTGACAACTTTATAGAAAATAATTGTTAGATGATAGAATATTATGTAGAAATTATTGATGGCGTTTTTGAAATTATTTTCGACTTTTTCTAATGCACAGATACAATTTTTGATGCAAAATATACAAATTTTTTTCTGTTTCTTTTAGAATTTTTTGTAGTCTAAAATTATTTTTTTTTTTATTCAAATTTTATTTATATTATTTTTAAGTAAACTTCAATAGAAAAACATTTTTTGTTTAGATATAATCGTAGGATTTTCAAATTTTATTTTTATCGTTTTTTTCTCTAAGCAATGAAATTTTTGCTTTTTATTTTTTTTAAAGAAATACAAAAATATTTTCTGATAAAAATTCTAATTTAAATAAAGTGTAAAAATAACTACCACAATTCATTTTCTTTCTAATTACATTTTCATTAAATTTTATATAAAAAAAATCGAAAAATCTTTGTAACATTAAAAAAAACGTATTGTTTTTAATAAAACCTTTTTTTTAAAAAGAAATTATTTGTTTTTTTTTTTTAATTTCTTTTCTTAATAACAATGAATTTTTATAAATTGATGAGAAAAAAAATTCACTGGAAAAATCGACAAAAATTAGTGTAAAAATTTCACACTAATTAAAATTCACTCACAAACCAATGGAAAAATTCACTTATGGCGAAATTCACTCACAAACCGTATGAAAAATTCACTTATGGGGAAATTCACGAATAAACCATAGGAAAAATTCAATAGAAAAATTCACTTATGGAAATTCACTCCAAAACCAGTGGAAAAATTCACCAGAAAAATTCACTTATTGAAATTCACTCACAAACCATAGCAAAAATTCACTCATAAAAAATAGCAAAAATTCAACAGAAATCAATATTCACTGACAAACCATATGAAAAATTCAACAGAAAAATTCACTCACAAACCATAGGAAAAAATCAACAGAAAAATTTACTTATGGAAATTTACTCATAAACCAGTGGAAAAATTCAACAGCAAAATTCACTTATGGCGAAATTCACTCACAAACCGTAGGAAAAATTCACTTATGGAAATTCACTCATAAACCAGTGGAAAAATTCAATAGAAAAATTCACTGACAGAAATTCACTCATTACCAATAGAAAAATTCAACAGAAAAATTCGATTATGGAAATTCACTCATAAAGCAATGGAAAAATTCACTTATGGAAATTCACTCATAAAGCATAGAAAAAATTCACTTATGGTAATTTAATCATAAACCGTAGAAAAACTTCAACAGAAAAATTCAGTAAACAAAATCCACTCATAAGCCAGTGGAAAACTTTAATAGAAAAATTCAGTTATTGAAATTCACTCACAAACCATAGGAAAAATTCACTACGCAAAATTCACTCATAAACCAGGAAAAAATTCACCCACAAACCATAGAAAAAATTCACTAATCAAAATTCACTAGCAAAACTACCATCATCAACTTTTTAAGTTGGCAGCACTGATTTCGAAATACTATCAATTAATAATAAATCAAATAGAAAATTTGCTAAGTGTTAAATTTTATAATAAGAACATTTTGGAAAAACTTATTTAAAAATACTACGCTTATTTTCCTACTTTTTTTTTAAAGGTGTCTGTTTCCGTGAATAAATGCAGAAAAAAAAATCTTTCCGTGAATAAATAGTTGTAACTAAAAAAATAGCAGGAAAAAAAACAATTAAAATCCTTAAATTACTTGAAGTACAAGGCACAAAATGAAGAACCAAAAAAAAACTGCCACCGAAAGTGAAATTTATATCGAACTAAATTGTAAGAGTGCGCGGGTGGATTAATATTTCCATTTGACGGGGGAATTTTTTCTTATTCTATTTTCTTGAGATATTCTCGACTCTGCAAATTGTAAATGTGTACGAAATTCGGTAGCAGTCGGTGCTGTTTTTTTGCGAATTTTCATTTGGGGGTGTTTATTTATTCCCCATAAAATTGCAGCAAAAGAAAAAATCCAAATGCAAACATAGGCAAAAATATATTAGCGGTTTTTCATACGAAGAAAATGGGTATCTAAGTATAGTGTAGATCTAGGTAGGTGTGTGTAGGTGTCAACACAGATACATAGATGGCGACAGTGAAAAATAATTTTCCGGTACTTTTCCGCTTTTCAATCCGGCTTTTATCGCAAAAAACCACATTGACTATTTTTCAAGCTTTCGCTTTTCGCTCCTTCTCATCTTATATCCCCCATTTCTCTATAAAAGCACAACAAACATTTCTAATAAGATATTAGGGTACATTGTATCTAAAAATATGAACTGATACAAAAATATTTAAAAAAAAGAAACAACAACAAAAAAATAACGAAAATGAAAAATGAAATTTTCTCATCATTTCTTTGGTTAGTATTATTAATTTTTTACTACAAATAAACTAATTTTATTTTCTTGGAATTTCATTTTTACTCTTAAAAATTTTTATTGCTTAGAATTTCTGAATTTTATTATGAATTATTCTATTTTTTTATTTTTGGGGGGATTTATTGCTACTAAAAAGCTGCGGCCATTTGGTCACATTCACAGTGTTACTCGTTCAATAATCATTTCATGAGCTGGAATTAAGCCAGAAAAATCCCCTCTATTTTTTTTTTGTAAATTTTTATAAAATTTTGCAATTATTTCCAGATATAAAAAAAAGTAATTGTAAATAATTGAAAAATTAACTGTCATCTTTTTTAGTGATCAATGGAGCTCAAGCGTTACTTTGCATATTTTCGCATGTAATTTAATAATAATTATCAAAATTATTTATTATTTTTTTTGGTAAATTAATTTTTTAAAGCTTAATTGAAAATATTTTTACTTAAAAACATATTGAAAATTTCATATTTTATAAAATTTTATCGAGAATTACATAAATTCAGATTTGACCATAAATAGTTAGCCATTTTGAGGTATTCGGAATGTACATCTGTGTAATTTGACAGCTGTCAAATATATACGTGTATGTCATTAGAGGTGGTATTTAGGTTTGGATTTTGCAAAACAAAAAATTGTAAATAATTTAGTTTTCGGATTTTTTTGTTGAATAAACAAAAATTTCAGTTTTACTCCAGAAGTAAAGTATCAGTTAATATTTTGTAATTACAGAAAAAACTCCGTAAAAATATTATGTTAAGAGATTTTTATAAAAACATTCGCTGTTGTTTGGTGAAAATAATGCGTAAAGTGGGATATTCCTAGATGGCGCATAAATAGTGACAGTTAACGCACGAATAGTGATAGCTTAGGCACAAACGGTGACAGCTCAAGCACGAATAGTGACAGCTAACACACAAACAGTGAGTGATAATTTACGTAAAAATTGTGGCCGCCAAAAACCGAATAATGACAGTGACAACTCAGGCACGAACAGTGACAACGCCGGCACGAACAAGGACTTCTCAAGCACGAACAGTGACAGCTAATATACGGGCAGTGAGTGACAATTTACGTAAAAATAGTGACAGCTAACAAACGAATAATGACAGTGACAACTCAGGCACGAACAGTGACAACTCAGGCACGAACGGTGACAGCTCAGACACGAACAGTGACAACACAGGCACAAATTGACAGCTCAGGTATAAATAGTAACAGCTCAAGCACGAACATGAGTGACAGTTTATGTAAAAATAAGGATAGCTAAGACACGAATAATGATAGCTAAAAACTCAGCCACGAATGGTGACAGCTGACACAAATAGTGACAGTTAACTCACGAATAGTGACAGCTCAAGTACGAAAAGTGACAGCTAACATACAAATAATGACACTTAACCCTTGAACAGTGACAGATAACACACGAATACTGACAGCTTACGCACGAACATTGACTGCAAACTCACGAACATTGACAGTGACAGCTAGCAGATTCTTCTAGATTTAATTCGTAAAATTTACGTAGAATATCGGAATGAATTGTCTCATAACAAACTGTTCTCTTAAAAAATGTTGAATCACATACTGACTCAGTATCGGTAAAATAAATTTGCCAAAGATTATATTCGAAAATTTTGCAATCATTATAAACAATTTCAACACACACACAGAATTAATGAAATTGTTTATTGTTCATTTTTAAAATACTTTTTCAAAAGTTATTTCTTTTCAAAAATAATTACAAAAACGTAAAAGAATAATTCAATCTGGAAAATACACACAAAACCATACTTTAAATTTACCTGAAAAATTATATCAACTTAACCGTACTTTTCTAATCCATTCTGTTTATTTAAATAAGAAAAATCATTCTTTCATCAGTTCGAAAATCAGATAACAGGTTTGGAAAAAATCTTCAAAAAAAAATTACCATTCAACACTTCCTACTAAGCATATTTAAATTTATAAATGCCAACCCAACAAAAAACTATGGAGCTTTTATGGAATTTAAAAAGTTCAATTTTTTACAGTTACTAAAATTTTTTAAATTATTAATGAATAGTTAAATAGAAGTTAAATATCAAAAATAGTTTCTAAACTATTCGGCAAACTTGTTCACTAAAAATTAAAAAAAGTTTTCTTGTTGCCATTAGAAAATATGAGTTTTTTTGTAAATTTGTAGTATTATTTTTAAAATTAGTTTATTCAACCAACCCCCCCCCCCTCTCACTCCATAAGAAATAAACACGCGAAAATTTTTTTTATTAAAAATTGCAAGTGATTGTCGAGAAGCCATTGTATTGGCGAAAAGTGACTGGCAATTTGGTCTAGAGGTGCTCTTATTTATTTGAAAATAAAAAAGCCGATACCGTTCTGAGCGCTATTGCCGAATGATACCAACATTTTTTAGACCTAAACTTGGAAGATTTTAATCTAGACCGTATGTGGTTTTACGCGAACTATGCGAAAAAGTTCATCAAAAATTACCTCAGAAGAATCCAGTGTCCTTCAAAAAGACCATTTCAAGTAATGAAAACAATTTTTTTTTAAATAAAAGTTTTAAGACTTTATTTTTAAAATTTTAGTTGCCTATTTAAAAAGAAAATTTATAAAAATTAAAAAAAAATTCTCACAAAAAAACAACAATAAAAAAAATTTCAAAGAAACAAAAAGCATAAGATCACATGTTGTAAAAATACTCCGCATGTTCTTACATAAAAAGTTTCGAAATTTTCGAAATAATTTTTTAAATAATTTATTAACTGAGATTTTTCGAAAGATTTTAGTCAAAATTTTTTTGAAAATAAATTTTATTTGTAGAAATTTTTATCGTTTGAAATTTTTTTCTCATTCGAAATTCTTCTGCGAAAGAAACGATCAGAAATGGGAATTTTTATTCCAAATAAATTTCCGATATGATATTTTGTAAATTTATTGTCATTTTTGAAAAATATGAAAATATATATTTTTAAAAAATAGTTCAATTTAAATTTTATTTCATATTATAAAAAAAAAAAATTTACTAAAATTTATTCTCCTTTCAAAACCATGTTTTTTTAGAATTTTTTTTAAGTCACTTTTTTTTCTGGGTATTTATTTTTCTAAAAACCATAATGCGTAATTATGGAAATTAATCATCAATGAGCTTTTAGTAGAGAACCAAAAAAGAATGATTCAAAATTGCATCATCAAAATGATTATTAATCATGACAGAGAATAAAAACAAATACTAAATTAAGTGTGGAAAGTGGTGGTAAAAGAGAGAATATTGAAAATAATTTTCTTTCTGCTTGACAACAAACAGTCTGCCATTGCAAACAACATCAGTAAAAAAAGTGCATATTATGCAGTTGAGTGACATTTAAAAATTAATAAGCCCAACAACGTCCACATTCATGTTAAAATGGTTGCTAAGCAGTTCACTTTTTCTCTCCTTCATTTTCAATTCTTTTTTTTTATGATCAATTTTTTGCATAAATTTGCATAATAATCAGTATTGGTAAAATTAATAGAACACAAAAAAGGGAATAAAATAATTTTTAAAAAAAATCAGCGCATTGATAACAGCGAACAATTTAATCAGCGACGAGAGCAAATCACATTCGACCATAACTACAACAACGCCATCTACATAATCTGCTGCTGCACTTCGCAGTTGTACTTCTTCTTCTTGTTTTTTTTTGCTTTCTAAAAATATGTGCACAAGCGTTGGATTTTTATTTATTTATATTATTTTTTTGTAAAGAGCACGGAGAGGAGGTGTGGGGATAGGGTGAATGCATTATTGATAAGAGAAGAAAAATACAAAATAAAATTACAAATTGTGCAAAATTTTAATGAATTTTTTTCTCTTTATCTTACGTTGACGCATTTTTTTTGGGGTATTTTTTTCTTTTGCTTTCTTTCTAGATAATGATTATGTGGCGGACCATATGCTCCGATGAATGTAAAGGAAATTTGGATTTTTTAGTGTTTTTTTTTGTGATAAAAAAAAATACCGAAATAAAAGAGAAAGGAAATTTGCGAAGAGAAAGGCAAAAAGGCCAATAAGTCCATTGCAAATGGGACACGTGGAAAATTTGACAAACACGTGGAAAAATTATTAAAATTGTATTAAAATAAATTTCCTTTATTAATTTTTTTTTGCCAAAAAAAAACAATAAAATGGATCGTTTTTTTTTTGTTGAATAAAGATATTTTAATAAAAACATTTTGTAATAAATCAAATAATTTGTTTAGAGTATACATTTTTTTTCCTAATAAATCTTCAGTTTATGGCAAATTTTATAGTAAAGCAAATATATTTTTTTAACTACAAGAGAAAATTTTAATGAAAAGTTTTTCTAATTGCTCAGAGAAAACCCATTTAAGTTCAAACAAAAAATATTCTTAACAAAATAAGATAAATTAAAACAAAACTTTCATTTGAATGCAAAATTCATTTGAGAATATTTTTCCCTAAGATTAAATAAACAAAATTTTAAAGGCAATATTAAAAAGGAAACAAATTTTGATTTTTCTAGACTTTCCGTAACACAAAAAAATAAAAATACCACAAAAATCATATTTAAAAATGTGTTCATTAAGTAAAAATTGTTTGCATTAAGTCCAAATTTTTTGTTTAAATTGAAATTTTTTCCCGTTCAAATTTGAAGTGATCAAAAATTTACGTCCCACCATTAAATTATTCAACGAGTGCCCAATTAACAGATTTCCCTTAAAAAAATTTCGATTAAATCAGATTTTTTTCCTATGAAATTTTTTGATCAAGTCAGAATTTTTTTTCAGTCAAAATTTTTACTGTAATTTTTTTTTCGATTAAATCAATATTTTTCGCAATAAATTTATTTTCATTAAATCTTGGTAGGATAAATTTCCTTAAAAAATGTTGACTGGAAATTTTCCCTAAAAAAATTTGACTGAACATTTTTTTTGAAATTTTTACTGAAAGTTTTTACTGAATTAAAATCGATTAAATCAATTTTTTTTCCTATACAATTTGTTTGATTAAATCAGAATTTTTTTCAGTCAAAATTTTTACTAGCAATTTTTTGTTGATATAATCAAAATTTTTTTTTATTCAATACGTCAAAAATTTTTCATTAAAAATTTATGACAATAAAAATATGCAAGCATTTTCCTCCAGTAAAGAGTTTTCCTGATTCAAATCTTTGAATTTAGCCAAAAAAGTGTTCCAATAAATATTTTCTATTAAATCAGAATATTTTACAATATAAATATTGTAAAATTTCGATTGTCGAAATTTATCCCAGTCAAAATTAATAGTAGGAAATTTACACATTCACATTATAATCAAAATAATTTATATTAAATCAACATTTTTATTCTCAATCAAATTTTTCTAAAAACATAAAAAAAAATTCATTCAAAATATGTGACACTAAAAAACTAATGTTAAAATTTCTATTAATTCAAAAAAAAATTCCATTACAAATTTGAAGTTCACGCAAAAACTTCTTGCTGCTCATCAAATTACAAACACATTTACCAGTAAAAAATTTTCTATTAAAAAATTTTCATAAAAAAGTTCAATTTAGTCAAAATTTTCTTCCAATTAAAAAAAAAATGTTACAGTACAAAAAATGTTTCCTATAAAAATAAATTTCAATGGCATGAAAATTTTCCAGCATTCAATTTTTCCCAATTAAAAATAACTCTATCAAAAATTTAGAATTTGCAATACAATTTAAAAAAAAATTTAAAGCTTTTAGAAAGTTTGCAAAAAAAAAAATTATTTTAATTTGTAAAATTTTGAAAAAAATTTTGAAGTTTTTAAAATTTTACAAAAAAAATAAAATGTCAACTCTTTAGTAAAAAAGAAAAATTAATTTTATTTAAAAAATTTATTATCAAAACAGTTTTAAGCCTGCATTACGGTAAAGAAGACCTTAAAGAATTTTCTGTATACAAGAAACGACGACTTTTACCAAAATTCACCACACCACGCCACACCACAACAAACCACACCAATCGTACTCTTTCACCACTAAGAAAAGTACCAACAAAAACATGATCTGAGATATGTTTTTGGTTGTTCCTCTTTTTCCTCTCTTTCTCTTTTTTGTCATTTTGGAACGATCGCAAATGCTTTTTGACGACACGTCGACGGTCTAATTTTATTTATTGTACGTTGCAGGTTACTCCGCACCTTTTCCACTTTAAGAAAAAAAAACCTAAAGAAGTTCTGGTTTTTCATCTTCAATTTCCTTTCTGGACTTGCTTGTATACGTATTTAAATATAAAATACTTGAAAAAAAAATTAAATTTAAAGTTCCCAATTTGCCCACCATCATATGTCTACTCTTTGATATTCAGATGGCGCTCTAGTAATTTAATAGGCAAAAAAAATGGAGAATATTGAGTGATTTTTTTTGAAAATTGTAATTTTGAAAAAGTGTTTTCTGATATAAAAAAAAAATAAAAAATTTCATAATTTAAAACAAAAACGCAATTTTTTAACAAGAACAAATGTTTTTTTGTTAGTAATTTTTTTGACTTTCGATACAATATTTTTTAACACAAGTTTTGTGTCATTTTCTTGAGTTTTTTTTTATCATTTTAATATTCTGATTCGTTTGTTTACCTGGTCCTCGTTCAGGTAATTTTGTTGAATTACCATTACTGATTTTTGAATTTTGCCTCTTTATATTTCCCATAGTTTTTGTTAACGAAACAAGACAAAAAAAATATTGATAACAACCAAAAATTGGAATAACAAAACCAAACGATTTAAAACTTCTGTTATCAGTCAATTTTCTTCAAGAGAATTTAGTAAAAAAAAAAACTTTTTTTCAAGGGAATTTAGTAAGTACAAGTAAAAAACAACTGAAAATTAAAAATATTATGAAAATACTTTTAAAAAATAATGAAAAATTGAACAATTTTGAGCTAAAAATTTTTAAAAAAAATCACAATCGAATTAAATTTATTTTATTTGAACTATCATCAACTTTACTTATTAAATTATGGAATTTTATTTAGCTTTTTTTTACTACTAAATTTATGAAAACGTGGAAATGATGACAAAATTGAGAGAAGAATTGAACGATAAGTTAACGTTAGCTGGTAAGTAGCGCGCGCGCACAACACAACACGACCGCGAATTAACGTTTGATTCAAGAAATTCACCTTCCACGCATCAACACTCTCGTCTCGTCCGCTGCACAACGGACACGTATTGACGCATCGGTTGCGAAGTGCTGTAGCGTAATCGGCGTTATGCGTTATGCGTTGCATGTTTTTTTTTCCGCTTACGTAAATAAGTGAACGCAGGTCCGTACGAGTGTGTGTAACCAAGAATTTGGTTACCACCATCGGGAAAGGGTATGACGGAAAAGGGGATGATTGTTACGCCAAAAAACGAAACCAAACAATCAGTAACTGTGATCGAAGAAGAGATGGCAGGCAATCTTGGGAGGAGGAAAGAGTTTCGAGAACCGGTCGCGTTAGTCAGTCACTCAGTTAGTCAGTCAAAGGCGCGCATAAGTTCACACGTACGGACGTTGGAAGCGTTTCTGGTATCGTAAGTGAGTTACGCAAACTGTTCCCCTGCTCAGAAATCGTATTGCAGCAATATTGTGTATGCGCCAAGGAACTGAGAGACGCAAATTGAAGTGAATGGCGTTGCGCACTGTTCCGTGCACATACTTGCTTACGGGTTATTCCAGTTCCAATTCCAATTCCACTTCCATTTACAGGCAAGTTAGTCTGTTCAGACTCAATTGGAACCAAATCGGTACACGTAAGCAGGCGAAGGTGGTTTTTGTATGCAAAAAAAAAGGTGAACATCGTGAAGCCTTTTAAGACCTGACCGCTTCTTCGGAAAATTATGTCTTAATACTTTTGGAAGTATTAATTATGTCTTAATACTTTTGGAAGTAAATTAATTTTTAATAAAATATTTCTGAAATTTCTTTTAAGTTTGGAAGTTTTTAAATTTTGAAAGGAATTTTCTTAATGAGTTGAAACGCAAATAAGATCGCCCAGATTTTCGGAATTTGATTATTCGATGATTATTTGCTGCTCGTAAATGCAGTGCGACGATGACTTCTTTAATTTGAAGTTACGCAGCAGTCCCCACAAATAGCGCAACGTCATCCAAAAACCAGTTACCTTGAAAAAGTGGTAAGAGGAGAAGAAAAAACAAAGAAAAAAAAACCATCGGCCACCGCAACTTGGATTTCTTGAAACGCAAATACGTGGCGTGGCTTCCAGATGGGACCATGTGGCTAAGTGCGGGTCTGACGTAATTTCCATCACAGCAGTTACCATGCTCCACCGCTATTACCATACACTATCCACCATCACTACTACTATTCATGCTGCTACCACTCTTATTGGAGTTTCTATTGGTGTTGCCATTGCCATTGCCACTGTCATTATTTCCGACGCACAAACGCAAAATTTTCTGTTCCGTCATTGCTCGAAATAGCGTTGGTCCAACCAGTAAAATGGGTTCGTTCCGAAGTGAAATTAAATTTTCCACATTTCGATGAACTTTCTTCGGGTGACAGGTTTGCTCCTCCGAGTTTAGTGGGTTATTAAGCGTTCTCCACGTAACCGGTTCCTTGCGTCGACTTCCTTTCAATTTTTCCATGCAAAAGGCTGGAATAATCGGCAGTACAGTGGATACCAACAAAATAAGACAGAACATTGATTTTTTTTTATTTCAAAGGCAAACATTTTTTTAGGCCAACATTTTCAAGAAACAATTTTTAGAAATAATTTTCCTTAAAGAATGTTGACTGAAAATTTGTACTAAAAATTGTGACTGAAATTTTGACAAATTTTTACTGAAATTATTTTTACTGCAACTATTGTGACTGAAAATTTGTATTTAAATTTTGACCGAATTTGTACTAAAAATTTTGGCTGCAAATTTTTTGGGAAATTTTTTTTGCAAATTTTTTGGAAAATATTGCTGAAAATTTTTATTTAATTTTTTTACTGACATTATTTTTACAGCAATTATTTTTACTGAAATTAATTTTTTTGGAATTTTTTTGTACTGCACAATTATTTACTTAAATTATTTTCACCACAATTATTTTTATTTAAATTATTTTGACTGAAAATTTGTATTTAAAAATTTGTTACCCCAAATTTTTTTTTTAAAATTTTTACTGAATATTTTTATTGAAGTTATTTTTTTTGAAATTATTTTTACAGCAATTATTTTTACTGATAGTATTTTTTTTTTAAATTATTTCTATAGCAATTTTTTCACTTAAATTATTTTAACTGAAAATTTGAACTCAAAAATATGTACTTAAAATTTTTACTGAATATTTTTACTGCAATTTTTTTTTTGAAATTATTTCTACAGCAATTTTTTTACTTAAATTATTTTGACTACAAATTTTTGATTAAAAATTAAGACTGAAAATTTTGACCGAATTAATAGTAAAAAATTTGACTGAAAATTTGTACTAAAAATTTTCACTGCAAATTTTTGGAAAATTTTTACTGAAGTTATTTTCTTTAAATTATTGTTAAATTATTTTGAATGAAAATTTGTACTTAAAAATTTGTACTAAAAATTTTGAGAACAAAATTTAAAAGAAACAAACTTTTAAGAACAAAATCTCCATCGAATTTTTATGTAGAAATTTTGCACTGTTTTTTGGTACTAAACTGGTACTAAAAACGGTTTTTGATACTACAAAATTGGTATTAAAAACGGTTTTTAATAGCTAATATAGAGTTTTAAAAATTCAAAAGGAGCAAAAAAATTTTAAAAGAAAATCTCATTAAAATTTTTAAATTAAGTACTAATTAATATATTTTTTCAATTTGTAAAGAACGTACAGGAAACTTTCGTTTATAATTGCAAAAAAAAGTTTTTCTAAAGATCAGGCAGAAAATTACGTTTTATGATTGAGCAAATTTAGTACTAAAAACAATTTTTAACTGAAAAGTAGTGTAAACAACACTTGCAAAAAATGTACTAAAAACTTTATCTGAAAATTTGTACTAAAAATATTTGTTAAAAATTCTACTAAAATTTGTATTGCTTAAAAATTTTCAAAGAAATAACAAACAATTAAAAAAGTTCAAAGTATTTCGTAAAAATTTCAATATTTTTAAGCAATGAATGAGAGTCTATCTTTCGAAATAAAATGTTTCCAATCAAAGAGAGAAATTAGTTATTTTTGTTTAAATTTTTCTGAACTTTTAATTAAATTCGATTACAAACAGCATGGTTGCATTTTACCATTCGAGTGCATTGACTTCTACTAAAATTGGAAAGAACAAAAAAAAACAATTTTAAGAGAGAAAAGTTAATTTTTTGCGTATTTTTGTTTGTATTTTAGCATAATTCAATTGTTTCGTGAAGGCTAAGAAGTCATGTTCAAATGGGATCGATTTCAATACGTTTTGTATCCCACGCAGAAGGCGAAACTGGTCCTCGATTCATTCAGTTCAGGTTCTTTTATTTCTTGTGAAAAGCCCCCGCCTCCACATTAACTAGACATTTTTTTAATAAAATTTTTCAGCTCTTTTTGATTGTATTCCATTTGGAATAGCGTATTTAATAATCACATCTCAGTAAGCAACGAAGATAGGTCCCAGACCAGTGACAGAAAGACATGCGATCGGATTAATTTGGATTGAGTTACGTGACAACCGATCCAACTCGATTTGTAGTTGAACGAGAATATCCGCCGTATGTCGAGTGACTGAATCGACAGAACATTTTAACGAAACCGCATTGACGTAATTTTTACAGTATCTGAATACTTAAATAATGACTACTACCAGAGCACCACTCATTTGCACGCTCTTCAACCATCCCCCCATCCCAACAGAACACCCTTAGTCTTAAGAGATCAAATAAAAATTCTACTAACCAAACGGAATTGTTTACAGAATCTCCAAAGAATCTATTCGAGTAGCAACAACACTTCCCTGCGGTTACTCATTTGCTATTTTAACGCTTCGTTCGAAAATCGATATTTTTTGTTCTCATCGAATTTGGAATGTAAAAATTCCATTCCATTTCCAGTGATTTTTTTTCTTCTATAAATTATTCAAGAAGTAACCTTGATGCGGTGTATTGATTTTTTTTTTCCTAAACATATTCTTAAGAGAGTAAAAATAATTTTTTTTCTCTCACAGTTTTCCTAAATTTTTATAGTAAAAATTAATTTTTTTAACAAAATTCTACTTTGTTTTTCTTAGGTAAAAATAATTTTATTTGACACAAAACAATTTTTATTAATCTTAAAATTATTTATTATGTCAATTAGTGAGTGTGTTTATTTGTTTTCATTTCCAAAAAAAAATAATTTTATGGCAAAAGTTCACGCTAAGGTGATTACGTCAATATTGGACTGAGACACGCCTAATAATCGCGTTTTATTCATCCATTTTCATTATTTACATGCAAAATTATTGGTCTTAAAAAAATTATTTCTAAAAATACTGTTCTCGTTTTCCAAATATATTTTTCCCAACATTTAATGGCAATTTCTATATTAAAAATGCTTTGGTTTTTGAATAACTGCTAATTAATCGATCGTTTTTCAGAAAATATTCGACAATGTAATTTTTGGCATAGAAATTTTTAATTACAAAATATTTTACTGCAAATTGTTTTGATGAAAATGCTTTGATGTAAAATTTTAAACAGCACGATTCTTTACAGCAATATTTTTTTGCAGCAAAATATTTACTGCAATTTTCCTAATTACAAAATTAGGAAAATTGTGCACAGAATGCTTCAGTGGAACATTGTTCACAGCAAAATTCTTTACGGAAAAATTCCTTAAAAATAGTCTACTAAAATTTATTGCCAGCAATATATAACATATATTGCCAGCAATATATAAAATTGTTTGCAAGAAAATTTTTGTAGCAAATTTTTTTATAGTAAAATTTTTTATGGTAGTTTTTACAGAAAAATGTTTCCTGAGAAATTTTTACTGAAATTTTTTGCTATAAAAACTCTTGCAAGGTTTCTTTATTAAAAATTTTTATAGCAACGTTTTTTATAGCAAAGTTTTTTAATTTTAAGATCAACATTTTGTCATAGCAAAACTTTTTATAGCAGTTTTTAGAGAAAAATTTGGTTAAATTAAATTGTTTGGTTGAAAATTTACCGAAAACGTTTGCTAAAAATTTTTCCTAAAAATTGTTGCCGAAAGAATTTTTACTGAAATTTTTTTTTAAGAAGGGGTTTTTTACAGTTTTTCTTCCCGGAAAATTTTTTGTCAACAAAGTTTTTTGCAATAAAATCCATCACGCGAAATTTCTTTACAGTTAATTATAAAATGAAATATTTTTTAATATAAAATTTTTAAACTAAAAAATTTGATTTAAAAATTGTACGTTTTGTACAGCAATTTTTTTTTGTATGAATATTTTAAATAGGAAATTTTTTTTGTAGCAAATGTTTTTCCAGCAAAGTTTTTATAGCAACATTTTAAGGAGCAAAATTTTATTTATTAAAATAATGGCATAATTTTTTTAGCAAAAAGTTAAAAATTTACATAACACTTTTACGAAAAATGTTTACACAAAAATATTTTCTACGAAATTTTTACTGAAAATCAAAGTTTTTGTATTAGAGTTTTTCATAGAAAAATTTTTTTATACAGCAAACTCTTTTACAGCAAAACTTTTTACAGAAGTTTTTTTTCTGTAAATTTTTTTATAGTAAAATCTGCTATAAAAACCTTAAATTTTTTACTGTCAACAAAGGTTTTAACATGAAAATTTTTTTACAGCAAAACTTTTTATAGCAGTTTTTTTACTGCAATATTTTTACATAAAAATCTGCTATAAAAACCTTAAAATTGTGTTGTCAACAAAGGTTTTTATATTAAAACTTTTTATAGAAAAACTTTTTTACATTAAATGTTTTTATAGCAGTTTTTTAACTGCAATTTTTTTAATATAAAAATCTGCTATAAAAACCTTAAAATTATGCTGCCAACAAAGGTTTACATATTAACGTTTTTTTTTACAGCAAAATTTTTTTAAAGCAAAATTATTTATAACAGTTTTTTTACAGATTAAATTTGGTTACAAAATATTTTAAACGAAATCTTTAGAAAAAATCGAATAATAGAAAAATCTAATAATAATTCCAAAATGTCAGTGGGAAAGCATAAAAGTTGATTAAAATGTCAAACAAAAAACTATGAAGAAAACCAGCAAATGTACCTTCTTCCTTCAAAATCAATTTCAGATTAAAACCAAAAACACGAAAAACATGAGATCGTCGAGAAATTGTAGAGAGAAAAAATTTCCAAGTCTCCTATTTTCATTTTCAAATTTAATTAATTAATTATTTTATTACATAATTTTTTAATAAGAAATTAGCCTACAGAATGTCATATGTCTGACATTGAATTTTATTTGATAAGAAAAATGTGAGGGAGGGGCGAGACTAACAAATGCGAAGATTAAGTTAATTTAAGTGAGGTGAAAAGAAAATTACAGCGAGTAAGAGAGTGTCAAGTTGATTTAAGAGAGAAATTCTGGCATTTATAATTCTATAGTACTTGCGCATAGAAGAGAAAAAAAGATCTTGGTAAAGAGAAATTGTGTATTGTTTTGATGTTTTGGCGAAAATCTGAGATTATGATTATGATTTCGCTGGTGTTTCTCTTATTTTTTGTTCTTCTCGCTTTGTTTTTTTTCTTCAAAGTAATTGTGGAGGGGAATTTTACTAAAGCCCCAAATATGCTAATTTCGTAGTAAAAATCACGTCAAAATAGAAAAAAATATTGTCTAAAAATCGTAATTGGACCTTTTTTGTTTTAGCAGATTTTTTTTATATTAATAAAAAATAAAACAAAATGGCGACAAACAAAAATTGATATAAAAAAGCACTGTTAGTGATTGGTATTAACATATGAATGTGGGTGACTCGGGGATAACGAATGCAGATTATTCAATGCAATCAGAAAATGTTTGTGAAGCCCCCATATACCAGCGTTGAATAAAAAGCGTCCATTAAGATAATTTAATAAAATGATAAAAATCTATTGTTTGCTCTCAATTATTCTTATTGTAAGAATGTGTGATTTAATAAATGCACCACAAATCCAGCCAGCTCTGTATGGGTTCACCAAAAAAAACCACGGAATATACGTTTGGATTCATTTATTTTCCATATAAACTTATTATGACGATGACTAAGTAAAAGTAAAGTCCTTGACTTTGTAAGAAATATTGTTGTTTTGTTATTGTTTGTTTGTTTTTCGATTATATTTTGATTAACAAGGGCGTGGCTGCTACTTTTTGGGGATTCGATTGCACACCAAAAAATATGCACATTAATTTGGTGTGATAAAAATATTGATGTAAAATAAATAGAAGAAAAATTTAAAACATTTTCAGAACGAAATTTAAAAAAAACAAAAATTTTTTAGAACAAAAACTGAAGCGAATTTTTATGTAGACATTTTGCACTGTTTTTCTTTGCAAAATAATAGTACTAAAAACGGTTTTTAATATTTAAAATGGAGTTCGAAAAAATGACCAGCAATAAAAACCGTTTAGAAGAAAATCTCATTCGAATTTTAAAAAAAAAATAATTTTACAAAGAAAATTAAGTACTAAAAACAGATTTTTTTTCAATTTGTAAAGAAACTACAGAAAACTTTATTTATAATTGCAAAAAATTTGTATGTTGTACTGAAAACAGTTTTCCTGAAGATCATGCAAAAAATTACTTTTTATGACTGAGGAAATTAAGTACTAAAAATTAATTTTTATGTGAAAAGTAGTGTATCTTCACTTACATATACTTGGAAAAATTAGTACTGAAAATTTCATTTATTAACCGAAAATTTTAGTAATAATTACTGATAAATTTTTAAAGTATCGAAAGCGAATTTTTTCGCCTGTGTCAGACTTTAAGAAGTAAAAATATTACCAAAAATCTTAATAAGTACTAAACTTTATTTTTAATGAGTAAAAAGGTTTTTGTAAATAATATAAGTACTAAAAACAATTTTTAGTAATTATAATAGAGAAAATAATTTTTACTAATTACAATAGAATTTTTTTTAGTAAAAGTATGAGTACCATAAAAAAACAATTTTTGAAAACAGACATTTTTGTACTAAAAGACAAAAGGTGGTTTCAGTAATTTGATACGAATTCCAATTTTTGCTTAAAAAAAAAAGGAAAAAAAAACGAAAATCAGTAAAAATTTAATGTTGCATTTGAAAAAATAAGTATTTTTTTAGTACTAAAAATTGGATTTTATAGGTGACAACTGATAATAAATCTTAATTTTACGAATCGAAAACGATTTTTTTTAAATTAGTGGCCTAGTCAGACTTCACAAAATTTAAATATGTACTAAAAATTATTTTCAATGAGTAACAAAAGTTTAGAAAAATATTTTTTGGGCTAAATTATACTGGTTTCAAAAAAAAATTTAATGAAAAATTCCATATTTTGCATGTAATAAAAAAATTAGTTCTAAAAGCAAAATTAAATTTAAAACTTCCTTTTTTACTTTCTAAAATTAGTACTAAAAATACCTTTTTATAAATAACTGAAAACTTTTATGATAATAACTAATAATTTATTTATTATTAATGAATTTTTATAATTATAAGTGAGTGTCTCTATATCCGATCTATTGTGCAAAAAAATATATATTTCTAATAACTTTATCATATTTTAGTTTAAAGATTATAAGATTAGCTACAAAATTACTTTTAGGTATTAATTTTCTTTAAAAATTAAGTCCGTTTTTAGAATGAAATATATTTTTTTAAGTGACAAATTTTTTTTTAACGTTACAAAATACATTTTATAAATTACAGAAGTTTTCTTTTGAGTTTCAAAACTTTTAGTACTAAAAACAATTCAACAATTTCAAAGTTTTTAGTACTAAAAATAATTCAAAAATTTAAATAAATTGCATCAAAAACTTTTCTTTTACAATTAAAAGGGAATTCATTTATTATAAAAAGGGAATTAATTTGTTGTAAAAAAAATTTAGTACTAAACGTTTTTTTTATTTCTATTAAAATAGGATTTTTGTTATAAAAAATATATTTGAAATTTAACCAACTATTTGCCTTAGAAGTTTAGAATGTTTAAAAGAAAAAATAATTTTTATAGAAAAATAAAACTAAGATTTTTTTATTACTCAAAATTTTAGATTTTAGTACTAGGAGGAGCAGGTTTTTTCTTTTGCATTAAGAATATTAGCTTAAATATACAATATAAAATGATAATTTATATTTTTAAAAAAATATTCATAATATTCTTTATTTAGTACTAAAAATGTTTATTTATTTTTTAAAGATATTACTCTTAATTATCAGAAAAAAATTCCAAAGCAGATTTTCCAAACCAAAATCAGTCACAGAAAAATATTTATAAAAATTTCCAAAATAGCGTGCTAAACTATTAACTATAAAACCAGTAAAATACGACACAGCTTAACAACGGCTATTATACCATCTCTCAATACCGAATGAAAGAAGAAAAAACAAATCATGAAATTAAGTCACCTGAGAACAAAATGATGATGATATAATTGGCGTTTTTCTTTCAACCACTCGAAACTATTATTTACCATTTTAAAATTGTTGTTTGCCATGCAAAATTTTAGATCGTTAAGATGAGCGTACACAATTCATAAATTTCAAGTTTTCTTTTTGGTTTGTCTCATCATTTTTCTCTAAGGAATAATTTTCAAAAATGATTTAATGTTTGATGGCAAAAGTTGGCGCTGCCAACAAAAAAATACAAAAAACTTTTCTTATTTATAGTAAAAAAAAGTACCTACAACAATTCGAGCAAAATAAATTTAAAAAAAGATGGTGAACATGTAAAAATTTAGGTTAAGCACAACCTAACCTCAATGTTTACGAACACATACAATATTTATGTCACTTGAGCTGAGAATAAGACAGAGTCTAGAAAAATTGTTTAAAAAGTTCAAAGATAATTTTAAGGGCTTTCCGTAAATAATATTAATTGCTCAGATGATGTTCGAAATCTAAATTCAATATGGAGGGCAAGGCAAGGTAATACAAGATGGCGGGCTACAATATAAATCCCGGTGCAGCTGTGACTAATTGAATAAATTCGAAAATTATGCGAGCAATAAACTGTTAACAAATCTAATATGTCCGTACAGACTGGGCTGGGCTGGTCGTGGCTGTTTGATTGCTGCTTTCAATCACGTGCGTGCTATTTTCAAACGACGAATCCTAACTAATTGCACATGAACAAGAGTAGATTTTTGGCATTCAAACAATTGATATTTATTCGAAGGTATTTTCTATTCGAATAGATTTTCTTTAAGTACTTAAAGAAAATATTTTGTAAGAAAAATTATAAAAAATGCAAATTTTAATTACTTTAAAATTTTTTTTTTAAACATTTTTTTTGTTGGATATTGCAGACAAAATTATTTTGATTAAAAATTAATTTTTTTTGTACGAAATTTCTTTTAAACAAAATTTAAATTCTAAAAAAGCGCCATTTTTAATGATTTCCCAACAAAACAAAAATGTTCGGTAAACGATATTTAGTCAAAATTTTCGGTAAAAGATTTTTGCCAAAATTTTCGGTAAAAGATTTTTGGCAAAATTTTCGGTAAATATTTTTATGAATGTTTCGGTGATATTTTGAAGAGCAAAGAAATTTTCGGAAACCAAAATTTTTATTTTTAGCAGAAACTTTCAAAAGTAATTTTCGGTGAACATTTTTACACAAAATTTCTTAAAATATTTTCGGACAACATTTTCATGAATTGTAATTTCCAAGACAACATGTTTGGTGAAATTCGTAACAAATACGTTCAGTGAAATGTTTCGAATAAAATTTTACATACAAAATCCAGAAAGATTTTTCGGCATTTTCAAAAAAAAAATTCGGATTAATATTCGGTGTACAATATTAGACAAATTTTTCTATTAATTTTTCCAGACAATCTTTTCGGACAAAATTTTTAATGAATTTTCCCATTCATTTTCGGTGAAATTTTCGGACAAAAGATATGGTAAAATTTTTCAGATAAAATTTTCGGACAAAATGTTCAGTTAATTTTCCAGACAACATTTTTGGTGACAATTTTCCTGAAAAAATGTTCTGTGAAATGTTTTGACCAATATTTTCTGTGAAATTTTCCACAACAAAACTTAAAGTGAAATTTTTGGTCATTTTAAAAATAAGTTCGTACAAAATTTCCAGGAAAAATTTTCAGATAAATTTTTCCATATATTTTTTTCGGTGAATTTTCCGAAACATTTTTTGTGAAAAATTAAAAACAAAATTTTCAGTGAAATTTTCTGAACAAATTTTCGGACATTTTCAAAAAAAAATTCGGACAAAATTTTCGGTGTACATTTAGACAGATTTTTCTATTAATTTTTCCAGATATTCTTTTCGGACCATTTTCCCATTCATTTTCGGACAAAAGTTTAAGTGAAATTTTTCAGATAAAATTTTCGGACAAAATTTTGCGTAACAATTGTCGGTGAAATTTTTTGAACAAAATTTTCGGTGAAATTTTTGGTAAAATTGTTCGGACAACATTTAAATCAGTAAATTTTCGAAAAAAATATCAGTGAAATTTTTTGGACAACATTTTTGGTGAAATTTTTCGGTAAAAAGTTTCTAATTTACCAATTTTCATTTGAATTCAACACAATAATTTTTATATAAGTCAGTATTATTTTAAGGGGCTTGTCGTTGGGTAAGTAAAAAAGCAATCCCAACCAAAAAATAAAAGCGACTAAAAATAAAAAAGATCTAATATTATAAACGAAAAAACAACTGATTAATAAATTGCAATAATTTCTAAAACCGCACTTACACTCTTCTTTATTGAGTTTTATATTCAAAATGTCTTTAATGTCATCCAATGTAAGTGACATTTTTGAAGTTTGCTTTTCAATTAATTTCTTTACGAAAAGTCGATATATTTTCTCCTTTTCTATTCGTTGTGCGTTTATGTGCTTATTTTTATATATTCCTAGTAATTATTAAATTTACGTATGTATATTTTTTTCTCTTTCTTTTATTTTATTCAATTTTTTTTCGATTTTCACTTCTATAAAACTAATTTTAACTGAAAATAATAAGAAAATATTCATGAAAAAATGTAACCATTCGTACACAACCGCTTACACAAACTAATTATTATTCTTTCGGACACGGTATTTCGAAATTGAAAGCGAAAAAGAGAGTAGAATATACGAACTTGTGTAAATATGCCTGATTAATGATGTAAAAGCACATGACATACATGTGCACACATATACGATTTATTAATATGGTCGAAGATGTGTGCTCTTATATGCATGAGTAGAGGGAAAATTCGAAAAAGACATGCTTTTTGCGCGCGCATTGCACTTGTTACGAAACCGAAATCAGAACGAGCAGCAATGAGTCTTCTTACAGCGGCTCGTATATTTTTTCCATATATTCTTCTCTTTTTTTCTTTTGTAAAATTCAAAAATCATCGTTTTTAATTAAACATTTTTATTATTGCCTTTTTTTAATTTTAAAATTTTTTTTTTTTTTTTAGTTATTGTCACTTTGTTTTTTTTTGGTTATATTTTTTCTGTATTTAATATTATTTGCATATTATTGTCGTTTCACTATAAACTTGCATAATATTGTCTTTTAGAAGTACAATAATTAACTTTTTTACCACGGAAATATTTCTAAAAAATTACTAAAAATTAGCAGAATTTATAAAAAATATTTGAAAAAAATCAACATTTTTAGAAATTCGAAAAATTCTGCAAAATTTTGAGAAAATTTCCCAAATTAGAAACTTGATGAAAAATTTCCCATAAATAATTCCTAATCAGCGGCGAATTTTTTTCCAAAGTACAGCATGCAAATTATTTTAAGGACTTTTTTTAAATCTCAAAATTTTTCAACATTTAAAAAAAAATTGCAAAATAAAAAATTTTTTTCAAAAAATTTTAAAAATTTCCCAAAATGTTAAAAACTTCCTAAAAAAGTAAAAAAAAATTATTGAAAATTTAAAAAAACTTCTCAAACTGCACAAAATTTCTGAACATCTCAGAAAAAAATTCACAAAATGTTCAAAATTTCCCAAAATTTTAAAAAAGTTCCCAAAAGGTCTAAAAAATTTCCCAAAATGTTAAAAATTTCCCAAAAAGTGAAAAAGTACCAAAAAATAAAAAAAAATCTTTAAATTGCAAAAATTTCTGAACATCTAAGAAAAAAATGCACAACATGTTGAAAATTTCCCAAAATTTGAAAAAAAATTCCCATAGGTAAAAAATATTTTCTAAAGGTATAAAAATTTCCCAAAATGTCATTCTAATTTTAACAATATCTCAAATGATGCTAAAAAAGTCCTTACAAAAAAAACTCAAGACATTTCTTCTTAACACTTTTATTAAGACATTCCAAAAAAAGGAAATTCTTCTTAACACACTCAAGACATTCCAAAAAAGGAAATTTTCCTTAACGTTCAAAAAAAAAACCTTTTTTCCAAAATACCAGCAATATTTTTAACATGAAATTAGGAAAAAAAAATGTAGTTCCAAAAATTTTGCATTTTTTTAAAAACATTGTTTCTTGTTTTTTAAGATTATTAAAAAATTTCCTAATAATTTTTAAATATTTTCCAAAAATTTTCTATTTTTTTGATATATTTTTAATGTTGTTTTAAAAATTTTCCTCTCCTTTTTGCAAAGGTTTTGTATATGAACTTTAAAAATTTCCCGGTTTTCTAAAAAAAAATTTCATATTTTTTAACCTTTTGACAAAGTTTAAGAAAAAAAACGAGTATTTTTATATTGTTCCTTTTTTGAATTTTTTTTTCATTATTATTTGTGTTTTGTGCGTGCTCTTAAAAATTTCGAATTCTCGTGTTTCAAGTTTCAAAAATCTTTAAAAACAATCACAAAATCAATTAAGTAATTTTTTCGATAGTGCCATTGAACGATTAATTATTTCTGAATACAAATACATAATTTAGTCAATTATTTGAGTTCACAATAAAAAATAATTCAAAACAAAAACAATTGCAAAAAAATTACGGAAAATAAAATTAAAATTGTACAGGAAATACAACACTTTAATTACACAATTTATTTACAAAAAAAATGTAATTGCCGTATTTGATTGTTAAAAATGTAATCATCGTATTTGATTTGATGGACATAAAAACTACTAGCATCATAACTATACTAACAATTGGAATTGTTTCTTATACAATTTGTTGCAAATAGAAATTAATTTAATGTGATTTGATTTGTAATATAACAACAAAATTACGCGATATTTATTAATGTACTTTCGTTTAATTTCGGAAAAACTGTTTTTGTGTATTATTAAATTTTTTTTTTTCATACAAAAAAGCACAAGAAAAAATGTGAACCCGTAAAAAACACGTCGCTGGGAAATTTAATGGGAAATTGTTTTTTATAAATGTTAATTTTACGAAAAGAAAACAAGATTTAATAAAATATTTCCATTATTTTTATGAAAAATTTTCTTTGACGGACAAAAATTTCCCCTTAGGGATTTTTTTTTTTTGAAAAAAAAACCAAAACCTTTTATTTTTTTTAAAAAAAAAACATTAATTGACTTGTTGGTATATTTAATAGAAACTTGCAAAAATATTTCGAGTTACTCTTCAAAAGTCCCAAATGGGAAATTTGAAGGGATTTTTTCAATTTCCTTGTGAATTTCGAATTTTTTTTGTCCCTTTTCATTTTTTTTTAATGAACTACAAAATGTTTACGTAATAATCTAATTTTTTTATGTAAAGTTCTTCTTTTTTTTAAACGATTTAAATTTTTATAATGCATTTTATCACATTTATTTATAATGTTTTTTTCTATTATTTGAAATATTTCCTTTTTTTAAAAATATTTTTCCATTAATACTAATCACTTAATGAATTTATTATTATATTTTTAACAGTTATAAAAATAATTTATAAATATTATTAATAGAAAACTAGTAAATCATTAAGACCGAAATCAGATTAAGATTATGATGGATAAATATATTATGAATAATATTAAATTTTAATTTTTTTTCTATATACTCAATTAACCACGACGACGAAAGGCAAAAAAAACATAAATTTCGACGACGAGATATCTTCAAGAAATTAGTTTCTAGACTAAAAATCTCATTTGAACTAATAATATAACAAAAAGGGTAGCTCCATCCATTTCTGCTGGCGGGTTTATTTATGTATTCGTACTAATAATATACGACCAGCTGAATCTCTCTATTCCGTTGTGTTTATAGCAAGCAAAGCAAGAATCTACACAAATTATCTATCTAGGCATGGTGATATTTTAGGTGCTATTATATATCTAAACTAAGCCCAGTCTTCCGTCTGTATTTGTTTATTGTATAATTGTTGGTTTAGTTTAATTTTATTTACATTATTTTTAATTTTATTTGATATTTTATTGGCTTTTGTGAAATTCTATTCTAAATTTTGTGGTATTCAATCGAGACTGAATATCTTTTGGCATGTGGTGTAAATGTGGTTTCACTCGTTTTCTCTTTCTCTAAACCCCCCTCCCCCCACCCTCGCTCACACTGTTCTCTACCATTATGTCTAGCTATATCATAATTTAATTATTTTAATTTGTGCGTCTCCAAATCATCCAAAACAGTAGAGACTCTACAGCATTGTATATAGTTGAGTGATCTTTTGACTTCTCTTCTTAGTCAATTAATTGACAAGATTTTTCGAAATAGTCCAAATTTTTTTTAACTTTCCTTTTACAAATCAACAAAAACTGATCATTCTGATTTTTTAAAAAAAATTTTAAATTATTTAAAAAAATCTCAAAAACGGCCAATAAAAATTTTTTTTTTGTAAAAATATTGAGCAATTTTTTAAAATTAGGACCCCCAAAAAAGGCACAAAAAACTAATCCTCTTCAATGGAAACATTTTAAGATTTTTACTAATAGCTTCTCCCTCTTCCTCGCTTCCAAAAAAATATAGATTAACCTAGTTGAGATTTATTATTAGTGAGACCTCATTTGCCAAGGACCTCATGTTTATAGGAGGTCTCTTGTTATAGGGTGCAATTTGGGAACGCCATCATACAACCCCATTTTTATTAGGGTCCTAATTGAGACCTTCAACTTCTTGGGACTTATCACACTAGATTTTTGGGTCCTACTATCAGAGGTCATCTTACTGAGACCTCAGTCTGCTCTTCAGATTTGATAATACTTTTTTTTACTATCATTAGAACATGATCATTTGAAATGATCCAACTTGTTTTTGGATCATCTTCCCTTTTTTCTGAATGTTTAAAAATGTCCGTAATCTGACAATTTGAAAAAAATTTTAATTAAAAAAAAACTCAAAAAATACGAAAATATTGAGCAATTTTTTTTAAAATAAAACTTTTATCAAAGAGCCCAAGAAAAGGCACAAAAAACTAATCCTTTTCAATGGAAATGTTTTAAAATATTTACTAATAGCTCCCCGCTCTTCATCACTTCCAAAAAAATATAAATTAACCTAGTTGAGATTTATTATTATTGAGACCTAATTTGCCAAGGACCTCACCTTTATAGAAGGCTTCTTGTTATAGGGTGCAATTTGGGAACCTAACTGAGACCATCAACTTCTTGGGACTCATCACACTACATTTATGTCCTAATATTAGGTCATCTTACTGAGACCTCTAAATGCTTAAATTGTGTCAGACTGCATTTTTTTTAGACTGCGTCTTACTCAGTTTTTATTTTATTGCTACTTTATTTTATTCAGACCACATCCGACAGAGGTCTTGTGTTATTCAGACCACTTATTATTACCAACATCTTGTATAGAGACCTTATAAAAGTTTTAAGTTGACTTAGATCTCATTTTATTTAAACATCGTCTTGCTGAGACCTATCGGATTCAGAGTTAATTTTACTGAGACCTCAGCGCACTGTAATCTTATATACTGACAGAAACTTATTGACATTTTGGATAATTAAGATCTTCTGTTTATTTTGCTAAAACTTTGGCTCATTGAGACCACATTTTACTATAATTTCTTATTGAGATTTAACTTTAATGGTGCCACATTTAAGTGAGACTCATTTAAGTTAGATCTTATATAACTGACATCTTGTTTTTGTAGAAAATCATTTCGTTGACGTTTTATCCTTAATCGGATCTTATCTGACTGAGAATTTTTTTCTTCTAAAACGGTGCTACCACTAAATTTGCCAGCTTTTGTAGCTTTCAACATCCACAATATCACTAACAGTTTTATAATATTTATTTTCATATGACTTTCACTTATTTTTGGTTGAGAAAAAAAAATCGAAAGCTTCCCGTGAACATAATCCAACTGATTGCACGTAATCAGAAGCTATTAAAATTTATCTCTACGACAATGCAGCTAACAAATTCAAATAGAATTGCATAGAACGAAAACCACAACTATTGCAAAGCTGATTTTTATTTTAATGAACAAAAATATCTAATACTACACTAGATTATGAGAGATTAACTCTGAATAATACTACGAAGAGATTGTCTCCAATTATTGACTAGTAGAGTGAGTTTTGAGATACTATTTTCAGTATCGTCGCATATTTTACAATATTACAAACGGCATTAAAACGATCTGAACTTTTTTTTTTTAATATTTTGTCGTAGAGTTTTTTTTTGCAGTTTTATTTTCTTGCAGTTTCTATTTTTGGTACTTTAAATAATTTTTTTCATAATAAACTGAAATTTTTTGCATAATTTTCTCATAGTTTATTTTTAATGCAATAATTTTTCTTGCAGTTTTGTTTTGTCACAGTTTGTATACTAACAACTTTTTTCATAACAAACTAAAATTTTAGTTTGTACAATTTCGTGTACTTTATTTTTCTCGAAGTTCTATTTTCTAGCAGTTTTTTCTTTTAGTTTTTATTTTTCATTTTATAAATACATTTTTTTATAACAAACCGAAATTTCTGGTATGTTACGTATTAACAATTTTGTTTTATCGTAGCTCTATTTTTCTAGCATTTTTTTCCAGTAGTTCTGTTTTCTAGCAGTTTTTTCCCTCTTATTTCTATCTTCCTAATTTGCAACACGTTTATCATAACAAACTGAAATTTGTAGTTAAATTTTGTCTTTGTAATTTACTTTTTTCGTATTTTTTTTTCTTGCACTACTATTTTCTTACAGTTTTTTTTTACAATTGCTATTTTCATTTATTTTAACAATATTTTAATAAAAAAAACTGAAACTTTTTAGTATAATTTTGTGTTTTGTCATTTAATTTTCTCGTGGTTTATTTTCTAGCAATTTTGCTTGCACTTATATTTTTTCTTGCAGTTTTTTTCTTGCACTTATATTTTCTTGCAGTTTTTTTTCAGTTGCTATTTTCATTTATTTTAACAAAATTTTAATAAAAAAAACTGAATTTTTTTACATAATTTTGTGTACTGTAATCTATTTTTCTCGTGGTTTATTTTCTAGCAATTTTTTCTTTAGCACTTATATTTTTTCTTGCAGTTTTTTGCTTGTACTTCGATTTTCTTGAAAATTATTCTAATTTTTTCTATTTTTTTTAAACACGTTTTTTTTGTAACATATCGAAACTTTTTATTATAATTTTGTGTTTGTAATTTACTTTTCCCGTACTTTCTTTTCCAGCAGTTATTCTATTGTACCATATATTATTTATTTCAACCCAAACTATATTTTTTACAATATATATTATGAAACTATTAGCATTAATATTCAAAAAAAATCTTGGCCAATAATTTACTGGGTTTTTAATTTTTATAGCAGATAAACAGAAAGAATTGCACCGAAAAAGTCAACAAATATAAATATAAGTTAATTTAAAATTTCACTAAAAATTTAATAAACACTTTTCAATCATAGATTTTTTTTACCAAAAAATTTGATGTATTAAGATTTAATCGCGTATAAAACGAACTGTATGTATATTCGTCGTATGTACAGAACAGATAAGAACGGTCTGTCGGCTACCGGTACTAATAATAGAGAGTATATCAGAGAATAAATAAAATGACACTGAATTAAAGAAAAATACAAAAATTACAAGATATTTAATGAAAACTGTGGAGGTCCCCCCCTAATGTTCTCGAAGTGCGCTTGACTTTGGACTATCGTACCAACCAGCAGCTTTGTGACTAACAACGGTCATACGAGTCAGCGTTTGGTAGAGAAAAATAGAATTGTAATCAGACTTTAGTATTTGTAGCGTTTGGTATAAAAATGTACTCAATTGGAGTAGTTTTATTAAAACTCTTCCCATGCCATTCCGATCCCCTTGCAAGCACAAATCCAAATCCAAATCTAAATATCTACTACAGGCAATTACTTCGTGATAAATCATCGGATTCTGACTTATAATTAGTTATTAGCCACAGTTGTGTGTATGCGACATAGTTGCCGATTGCGAATTAGTAGATTTAGTTTTTTCTGCTATTATAATTTTTATACACGCACAAAAAATTTGTATTTTATCGTAGAGAAATATGAAACCAAACAACGAGACAAGCTCTCGCATTCAAACATTATAATTCGCGGCAAATATTGGTTGGTTTCTATCTAGAAAAAAAAGCACACACTTCTAAACACTAGCAAATAATTTCATTTTCCAAATTTCTCTTTCTTCCGCTTTTTCCATTAATAGTCTTATCACTTCCTTATGTCATCTCCTCTCTCTTAAGAGGTCTTAAATATAAATTATCTAATCTGAACATTATGGTGTGTACGTGCAAATACTCAATTTTTTTTATCACATTTTAACAATATTTTTAGTCTAGAATTTGTTTTTGATTTCAAATTGAAATTTCAAATTTTTATGAGAATAAATTCAACATATAAAATTCACTTGTAAAAAAATTCAACATAAAACAATTCACTTGTGAGTTTTTGAAAATATTTAGTAAAAATTGAAAAAAATTTTTAGTGAAAATATTAGAAAGAATAAAAAAACACTCATATTTTTAAGGGTACACTTAAAAAGAAAGTGTTTTTCTTACCCAAGATCTAAAAAATTCACAAATGGAATTATTGAAAAATTATCAAATTGAATTATTGAAAAATTCACAAAATGAATTATTGAGAAATTCCCAACGTGAATTATTGAAAAATAAACAAATTCAATTATTGAAAAATTCACAATGCGAATTATTGAAAAATTAACACATAGAATTATTGAAAAATTCACAATGCGAATTATTGAAAAATTCACAAATTTAATTATTGAAAAATTATCAAATTGAATTATTGAAACATTCACAAACTGAATTATTGAGAAATTCACAACGTGAATTATTGAAAAATAAACAAATTCAAGTATTGAAAAATTCACAATGCGAATTATTGAAAAATTCACAAATTTAATTATTGAAAAATTATCAAATTGAATTATTGAAAAATTCACAAAATGAATTATTGAGAAATTCACAACGTGAATTAATGAAAAATAAACAAATTCAATTATTGAAAAATTCACAATGCGAATTATTGAAAAATTCACAAATTTAATTATTGAAAAATTATCAAATTGAATTATTGAAAAATTCACAAAATGAATTATTGAAAAATTCACAACGTGAATTATTGAAAAATAAACAAATTCAATTATCGAAAAATTCGCAATGCGAATTATTGAAAAATTAAAAAATCGAATTATTGAAAAATTTACAAACTGGATTATTGAAAAATTCTCAATGTGAATTATTGAGAAATTCCCAACGTGAATTATTGAAAAATAAACAAATTCAATTATTGAAAAATTCACAATGCGAATTATTGAAAAATACACAATTGCGAATTATTGAAAAATTCACAAATTTAATTATTGAAAAATTCACAAAATGAATTATTGAGAAATTCACAACGTGAATTATTGAAAAGTTCACAAATTTAATTATTGAAAAATTTACAAATTGAATTATTGAAAAATTCACAAATTGTATTATTGAAAAATTCACAATGCGAATTATTGAGAAATTCCCAACGTGAATTATTGAAAAATAAACAAATTCAATTATTGAAAAATTCACAATGCGAATTATTGAAAAATACACAATGCGAATTATTGAAAAATTCACAAATTTAATTATTGAAAAATTCACAAAATGAATTATTGAGAAATTCACAACGTGAATTATTGAAAAGTTCACAAATTTGATTATTGAAAAATTTACAAATTGAATTATTGAAAAATTCACAAATTGTATTATTGAAAAATTCACAAATTGAATTATTGAGAAATTCCCAACGTGAATTATTGAAAAATAAACAAATTCAATTATTGAAAAATTCACAATGCGAATTATTGAAAAATTAACACATTGAATTATTGAAAAATTCACAATGCGAATTATTGAAAAATTCACAAATTTAATAATTGAAAAATTATTAAATTGAATTATTGAAAAATTCACAAAATGAATTATTGAGAAATTCACAACGTGAATTATTGAAAAATAAACAAATTCAATTATTGAAAAATTCGCAATGCGAATTATTGAAAAATTAACAAATCGAATTATTGAAAAATTCACAATGCGAATTATTGAAAAATTCACAAATTTAATTATTGAAAAATTATCAAATTGAATTATTGAAAAATTCACAAAATGAATTATTGAGAAATTGACAACGTGAATTATTGAAAAATAAACAAATTCAATTATTGAAAAATTCACAACTGAATTATTGAAAAATTCACAAATTGAGTTATTGAAAAATTCTCAATGTAAATTATTGAAAAATTCAAAAATTGAATTATTGAAAAATTCTCAATGTGAATTATTGGAAAATTCACAATTTGAATTATTGAAAAATTATCAAATTGAATTATTGAAAAATTCACAAAATGAATTATTGAAAAATTCACAAATGAATTATTGAAAAATTCACAAATTGAGTTATTGAAAAATTCTCAATGTGAATTATTGGAAAATTCACAAATTGAATTATTGAAAAATTCACAAAATGAATTATTGAGAAATTCACAATGTGAATTATTGAAAAATTAACAAATTAAATTATTGAAAAATTCAAAAATGAATTTTTGAAAAATTCACAATGCGAATTATTGATAAATTAACAAATCGAATTACTGACAAATTGATTTCGCATCAACAAAACCTATTGATTAACACTATTATAAATTCGAGTACAAAAATAATAAACAAAATCATTTGTGAATAAAAATACCACAAAAAAAATCTTTTGTGAAATTAAATTTTCTTCTAAATTAAATACAAAATATTTCTGAACATGTAAAAATGGGCAAACAGTCAAAAAAAATTGGTTTCAATAAGAAAAATAAACGAAAACAAGTAAAAATGAATCTCAAAAGGAAAATGTGACAAAATATGGCCGCAAAAAGTTCAGATTTTTTTAAATTGATGAAGAGTTAATGAATGAAATATAATAAAAAATTTTTTTAAATATTCAAGACGTTAGGGAATGTTAGCAAAATTACTTGACGTTGGCTGTTTTTAATATAAAAAAAATGGCGTTGAGTAAACCGTAAAGAATGAAATTGTGTTGGTCCACTGATTTATATGTTCATCTTCAAATAGAAAAGTGGAATTCGTTGAACAAAATTCATTTGCAGCATGACACAGCACAGACGCTCGGTTATTGGCTAATTTTAGCAAAATGCAGTTGGTGTTTCTAAAAAAAAATCAGGAGAGAAATAATTTGCAAAGAAATTATTTTTAGTACGAAATATCGAATTCCAACCGAAATTTCCAAATTTCCCTAAGAAAACTCATTTTGTTTATTTTTTTTTTAAATTCAACAAAATAATTCGAAAAATAAATTTTATTCTAACTTAAACTATTAAAGGACACAAAGTTTTTCAAGTCAAAACAAAAATGATCAAATTCCAACAAAAGAAAAATGGCGAATAAAAATATAAAAAAAAAACAACATTTAAATTCGATATTTTTGAATCAGATAATTTTATCTATTGACCTTAAAAGATTTTTCAAAATCCTCAAAATAAACTTAAGTTGATCGGGGACCAAAAAAAAATCAATACAATTTGGACTTACAGATCATAAAAACATTTTTTCACCAATTATCCTTCCTTGTTTAGTACAAAGAATTTTATAGAAAATTAAAAATAATTACTGTTGAGGTGAAACAACTTTTTTTTTATAGATGAACTCATGATTTGATGGTTAACCATACACCCACTAATGCAGATGATTGTTCGTGGTTGCGGCTGGTGGTTGGTTGAATGCACACTCAATTATGCATAGAAGAATTTTTTTTCTATGCCATATTTCGGAAGTTTTTAAAATAGTCAAGACTAATTATAATTTTTTCATTTCAACTTGAACGTGACAGGAATTATAAATTTAATAGCATCAACTATAAGAAATAGAAATAAATAAAGTAAGCCATTGTTAAAATATGCAGTATGTTAAGTGATTGTTGAAGTGCGGGAAAATTGTAGAGAAAATGGGTGAGAAAAAGGGGGAAATATTGTATGAAAAGTATTCAAATTTCTCCTAAAAAAACTAAAAAAATTAAAATTAATTAAAATATTATGCGAAAATGAGATCCAGTCAATAATATGAAAAGAAAACCGTCGATTACCAAAATGACATTCTCTAGTACGCGTATAAGAGAGAAATTCAGCAAAATTTGATTAACTACTAAATTTTTTTTTATTTTCTAATAATTTTATACATAAAAAAAACTTTTTAATATAAATTTACATTTTATAGAATGCTTTCTAATCTGAATCTCATAATTTTGTGGGTCAAGAACAAGAAAATTGCATAAAATGTTCTTGAAAAAAAAAATTCTTGCCTAAATATTTGCAATATTGAAAATTTTAGTACTAAAATAGTGATATTTTTGAACTGGATTAACTTAGCAATAAGTTTTATTTGAAAAGTCAATTTACCACAAAAATATTTTCAATTCCGAAATTTAGTACTAAATTAGTGATTTACTAAAAAAAAATAGTAGTTTAGTACTAAAATAGTAATTAAGTGTTAAAAAAAGTGATTTAGTACTGAAATAGTGATGTAGTGTTAAAATAGTGATTTAGTACTAAAATAATGATTCAGAAATAAAATAGTCACTTAGTACTACAACATTGATTAAGTATTAAAATGTTGTTTTAGTACTAAAAATAGTGATTTAGTACTAAAATAGTAATTTAGTACTGAAAAGTGAATGAGTACTAAAAATTACGAGTTTGTACTAAAACATTGGATTTGGTACAATAGTGTTTAGTACAAAAATCATAATTAAGAACTAAAATAGTCGATTAAGTACTAAAATAATGGATTGAGTACCAAAAATTAGCTTTCCCTTTAAATTAAAATACTAAATACTAAAAATTTTAGTTTAAATATATTTTTTAATAGTTTAATTAAAAATAAATAATATAGTACTAAAAATTCTCAATTTTGATATTTATCCAAATTAAAAGTTTAATATTAAAAAAAATTATATTTTTAGCTAAACCTTGTACCATTTTTTTTTTTTTTTGTAAGCACAATAAAATTTATGGTTTTTTGTCGCTTATTTAGTACTTAAGACCATATTAAAACGTCTTGATAATTTTTTAAATTGTTATTTTTAAAAATATACTCTTTTTTTTTAACCACATAATCGATAATAAATAATTGCGATAAGTTATTCTTATCAAGTGTATTAAAAATTTTCAAATTCAACGTTGTGATAAGAAATTTATAATTTTATTTAAAGAAAAAAACTCAATAAAAGATTATGAAACATTTTTGATTTTAAAAAACCATTTGGTAGACTTTTCTGAAGAAAAATGCAAAAGCAGAAAATAAAATTTTCACATTTGTTTTTTTTTCTTGATAAAAAATGATAACATAAAAATTATATTTTAGTATTCATGCGAATAATTACGGCATCAAGAAAAAACTGATCTCAAAAACCACATCCTTTTCCTGTTGAATATCTGACCGTAAAAATACAGCAACAAAAGTTAAGTTTTTTATGATACCAAAATAATCACAGAATTATTATTTAGTACTAAAAACTAATATTGAATATCAATTTTATTTTAGAACTTAAAACTCGCCCTTATTTTGGAGTTACAAAAAAAATTGGTGTTTAGTACAACTAACATTTTTTTGGTATCGCAACTAGAATTTTTTAAAAATTAGTAGTAAAAAAAGATCTCAATTATTATGCATATTATACTAAAAAATACTTTTATTTAAGAATAATTGTTTAATATCAATTTTCATTCAGTACTAAAGAAAAACATCTAATATCATAATTACAATTGTTACAAAATTACTGAATATATTTAATACTAAAATTATTCTATATATTTTTAGTACTTGAATAACTACTTTCTTTTTGTACCAAAAATGTGCCAATTTAAATATAATGTTTAAATTAAAAATAATTCGACTTTAACATAGTAACTGGAAAACATTTATTTTTAGTACAAATAAATCAATTTCGATACTAAAACATGAGCTTTACAAAATTCTTAAACTGAACTAAAATTGGTCGAGGACCAAAAAAAACTATCATCATTTGAACTTACAAATCATAAAGACCATATTTTTAAAAATGGTCTTCTAGCACAAAAAACATATTTTCTAGTACAAATAAGCCTCTTCCCGTACTAAAAAATGAGCTTCTCAAAATCCTCAAAATGAACTGATCGAGAACCAAAAAAAAATCAACACTATTTGGACTTAAAAACCATAAAGACAATAGTTTTAAAAATGATCTTTTAGCACAAAAAACATTTTTTCTAGTCCCGTACTAAAAAATGAAAATTGATCGATAACCGAAAAAAATCAACACCATTTGGACTTACAGACCATAGTTTTAAAAATGATACTTTTTTGCGCAAAAAACGTTTCTTTTAGTACAAATAAGCTTTTTTTTACTAAAAACTGAGCTGTCCAAAATCCTCAAAATGATGTAAAATTGGTTGAGGACCAAAAAAAAGTCAACACCATTTTAACTTACAGACCATAATGACCATCGTTTTAGATAAGGTCTTTTAGTTCCAAAAATAATTTTTTAGTACAAATAAGTCTCTTTCAGTACTAAAAATTTAGCTTTTTATATTTAATTTCACCTTTTTTAAATATATTTTTGTTTTAAAAAATATTCTTTTATTTTAATGCTGAGAATTTTTCCTTATGCACCAGAAATTTAATTTTTGGGGTACTTAAAGTATTTTAATTACATTTACAGTAATTAAAAATTTAGAACAATTGTTGCAGATTTAGTTTTAAATTGAAAAAATCTTTTAAAAAACTTCTAATAATAAATACTACCAAAATGTTGATATTTATTTTTTTAACTAAAGAAAACTTATGTTAATAAAACAAAAATTAAAGCATTACTTATTAATATATTGCAGGAATTTATGTTTTTTCTTTTTTGTTGTAAAAGAATACCTGAAACATTAATCACCACATAAGGAATTATACCAAAACAAAATATTCCACCTCCTTTGAGTACGGAATAAATTCAAATATTAATCGTTGTCCTAGTTTACGAGCGTAGACGAAATAAAAATACTCAAAATAATTTTGGCACCACCAAGACGACTACCACTACAAATGTAACGATCCGCAAGCAAATAGTGAATAGTAGAAATTTTATTGATTTTTATAAGTTTCCACGCATTGAATGCAATTAGAGAGAAAGCTCAAATCCTGTATACTACGCCATCATCATACCAATTCCGAAGGGTATTTGCTTCGCCATCATTTCTTGAAGCACCCACTTTATCATACTATGAGTCATTACCTTTTTTCTCTATCCTCCACACCCTCACCTGTTCTACTGTTTTCAGGATAGGAAATGTAAACCACATTCAGAATGGAAATGTAGCTTTATAGTGTCAGCAATTTTATTACCAAGTGCCTTCCATCGCTGCTACTGGTTTATTAAAATATACACAAATGAGTGCAAATACATAAATAACACTCATACATAAATTTGCGAAAAATTCAAAAGAAAAAGTTCGCATCCTTAGATAAATTGTCTACTCTACAAATACTACTGCTATTGCCACTACGCCAGCTGATATAAAGGATATTTAAGGGCATGTGCGACTGTCGTGTTTGCACGAGGAATAGGAGAGCTAAGAGACACTGACAAAAAGATTGCCGCAGGACATGATAGGTTAAGTCAAGTCAGAACTGGGCTGGGCAACTTTTGCAATTGATTTTTCTTTTCAATATTTTTCGTCTCTTTTTTGTAATTTTTCTTTTCTCCTATTTTTTATAAAAGTTTACTTTTATATGAATTTGTGTATGCGTACATTATCTTTTCCTGCATTTATACGTCCTTTAGACAAGATTATAATAAATATTTTAATGGCATTACTTCCATCATATATTATCCTTAATTTTGTACGGTAAGAAAATTTACCGTTTCTACACGGACTTTTGGGAGGATTTTTCTTTTTTCATTACCAAAAGTTCTACTGTTGTAAATTTTTCCCTCTCCGCAAAATTGTGAATTTTTTCCCACTTGAAAAATTGCAATTTTTTCACTCCTCAAAGAAAAATTGTGAATTTTTGTGTATAGAGAAATATGTGAATTTTTGTCTATAGAGAAAAATTGTGAATTTTTTTTATAGAGAAAAATTGTGAATTTTTTCTATAGAGAAAAATTGTGAATTTTTTCTATAGAGAAAAATTGTGAATTTTTTCTATAGAGAAAAATTGTGAATTTTTTCTATAGAGAAAAATTGTGAATTTTTTCTATAGAGAAAAATTGTGAATTTTTTCTATAGAGAAAAATTGTGAATTTTTTCTATAGAGAAAAATTGTGAATTTTTTCTATAGAGAAAAATTGTGAATTTTTTTTATAGAGAAAAATTGTGAATTTTTTCTATAGAGAAAAATTGTGAATTTTTCCCTACCGAAAAATTTGTGAATTTTTCCCTATAGAAAAATTTGTGAATTTTTCCCTATAGAAAAATTTGTGAATTTTTCACTATAGAAAAATTTGTGAATTTTTCCCTATAGAAAAATTTGTGAATTTTTCCCTATAGAAAAATTTGTGAATTTTTCCCTATAGAAAAATTTGTGAATTTTTCCCTATAGAAAAATTTGTGAATTTTTCCCTATAGAAAAATTTGTGAATTTTTCCCTATAGAAAAATTTGTGAATTTTTCCCTATAGAAAAATTTGTGAATTTTTCCCTATAGAAAAATTTGTGAATTTTTCCCTATAGAAAAATTTGTGAATTTTTCCCTATAGAAAAATTTGTGAATTTTTCCCTATAGAAATTTTTTTGAATTTTGCCCCATAGAAAAATTTGTGAATTTTTCCCTATAGAAAAATTTGTGAATTTTTCCCTATAGAAAAATTTGTGAATTTTTCCCTATAGAAAAATTTGTAAATTTTTTCCCACAAATAAATTTTAATAATTTTTTTTAAATACACAAATTGTGAATTATTTTTCAATATACGAGTATAAGTAGAAAATTCGTTAAGTAGACATTTGTCAATAATTTTAATTCAATTTAAAAGAAAACTCCGTTCCTACATCTATATTAATTTTTTTCGTATATTGTGCACTTTTTATTTTATTGAATAAAGTAACCTATTAAAGAAAATTACCTGAATAATGTTAGTTTCTCTTTTATTATTTAAAAAAAAAAGAAACAACAACTTACAATACTTAAACTTTAATTGGATTTATTGAGATTAGCATAATAAACTTAGTCGATTGCTGATGATGAGTCAATATAAATTTAATCAAATTCAACTAGCTTCGCATATTTATGTACATAGATTATTTGTTGAGAAAAAATTACCTTAAAATAAACCCAATTTACCAAGGAATTCAAAAAAAATTAAAAAAGATTAACAGGAAGATCTGTGGAAGGAACACGGTTAATTCTAAATAAAATTACCAAATACCATACCAGCATTAATATTATATAAGAGTTTTAGCTTGAATTTCTATATTTTTTAAGGATATTATTATTTATCTTATAAATTAAATTAACCAAAAGAAAAAAAAATAATTTTTTTAGAAATTTCGATAAAAACTTACCTTTGGGATGTAAGCGTTCTGGTTTGAACCATGCATCTGCAAGAGAAAATTTATAAGAAAAATCGCCCAAAGTTAGAATGTTAGTAAAGCAATAGGATTTTATATTATCAATATTATTCTAATTATTATATTACAACTAATAGTAGAATTATTTACTTATAAATATAAAATTTAAAAACAAGAAACAAGTTCATTTTTTTAGTAAGTGCGTTATTTTTTTCTTTTTTGCAGTCTTTTTTTTTTTTATTTAAAAAGCAAATTTGTTTTTCCAAAAAAGCATTTTCCTAATTTTTGTATAAAATAAAAAAAATTATTAAATTAATTAAAAACTTTAAAAAAAAAAACAATAATAAAATTTTCTCATAGCAGTTTTTCTTTGATTTTGTTTCTCTTTCCTTTCAATGGTAGACTATTAATTGATTTGTTCCTTCTGCTTGGGCGAGTGGTCGGCCTATCATTCGCTGATGGTGGTAATGCAGTTCATTTTGAAAGAACTGCAATCAAATGATCGGAAATGAGAGAAGAGAAGAAAAAGCGACTTACTGATGCGGAAAGAACGTGTACACAATACGTTTTTTCTCATTCTCACCATAGCAATTGAATATCAGCGAAATCTTTTCGCTATTCTCATAATATGCACTGTTAACTAACGAGAATAACATTAATTTTTGGTTTTTTCTTTTTCTTACTTCTTTAATTTATGAATTGAAGAATAACCGAAAACAAATTGTTTCATTTAAAATTTTCTTTATTTATTTTTATCATGCTTCCACAATTTTTTCTTTTTTTAACAGTTATTAACATTAATTTTCCAACAAATTACTGTGTTCATAACAGCAACTTTGAGAGTTAATTTATTGTACTTCAATTATACAAAAAAAAGAGTAAGTTTACAAAAGAATATGTAGAAAATTTTAACAGTGCACCAAGCCAAGGTATTGGCAAAATTGCATATTGAATATTATTTTAAAATTTACTTTTAGCTATTTTCACCTTAGAAATATTTTTTTAAGTTAATGTAAATTTTTTTTATTTAATTTTTAGGCTATTTTCTTATGTAATTATTAGGTTTCTTTTATGTAATTTTTAGGTTGTTTTTTTTATATAATTTTTAGGTTATTTTTTTTTTGGAAGAAATAATTCGTTTCTTTTTATTGAATAATTTGTTTTTATAATTTGGTCCTGTTTTTAAATTAAATTCAGTAATAAAAATCCATAAAAAAATGCCAAAGACAAAACATTTGAAATTAGTTTGTTTTTATAAATAAAAGTAAATAATTTTACTTCTATTTGGAAAATGTTTAATTTCCAACAATTTATGGTAATTTTTTAACGATTTCTATATCGAAAAGAAACTTTTTTTTTGTTCTCTTGTAACTGTTTAATTTCCAACAATTCATTCGAAAATTTAGAAAAAAAACAATAATTATTAAGTTTATTTTAAATAAAAAATCCTTTTTTTTCAAATTTTTTTTTTAACATTTAAAAAAAACTACTTTTTTAACAATTTTTCAAATATTTTTAAAGCGCAAATTTTATTGCGCTTTTTATTTAGTCATTATTTTTTCTTCCTTAAATTTATCTAATTTTTTTTATATTTTTTACTACTTCGAATTATTAAGTACCAAATCAAAAAAATTTAATTTTAATTAGTTTTTTTTCCTTTTTTTTTAAATGGATTTTTTTATTTTTATTAAATTTCTTTTGAATTTTTCTTATTGGCTATTTTTTTGTTTGGTGCAAATTAATAAAAATTATGCAAAAAACATTTTTTTTGGTTATTATTAATAAAAATTTATTTTAACAATTAACAATTAATTTCAGAAAAAAATTATACTAAATTTTTTCTTATTTTTTCTTTAATTTGAAAAGTTTTTTTTTCAAATGGTTCGTTAAAATTATTTTGAAAATTTACTTAAGAGAAAAAAAATTAAAATATCGCCTAAGGAAAATTATTTTATTTGAAAAAAAAAAAAACCAATTTACTCCTCTTCCGCCCCATTCCCCTCATCTACAAGCATAATTTTTATAGTTTCCAAAAAATTCAAAAAGCTCTGCCAAGTTTAATTTAAAAAAATAAATAAATATAAAATACATTATATAAAATTAAGGATTTTCTTTTTAAATTTAACTTGGAAGATGTTTTAATTTTTTTTGAAATTCAGTATTTAGGATTTTTTTTTCAGTTTATATATTTTTTCCATTTTTTAATTAATTATTCTATCAATTTTTTATATTTTTTGGCAATAAAAAAAAATTGTTTTATTACTACAAATTATTAGGAAAATGCTTTTAATCGTAATTAATGCTTATTTAATATATTGTACATCAAATAATAAGCTGTAAAAAATCATGTTTTATTTCTTTCATATAAATTAAGCAGTTTCAAAAAATATATAATTTTATATACAATACAAAGATCTAAAAATAAAATCAAGAAGAATACCATAGAAAAAATTCTATTTTATACAAGAATATTTAGACTAATAAATAAAATAACCAAAGAAAAGGTGAAAAATATTTTCAAAAAAAAAGGAAATTATTTTATAGCACAACAAAAGTCAAAAAAATACTATAAAAGAGTATAAATAGTAAAGCTTCCAAAACTGCTAGAAAAATGTTATTGTAATAAAAAAAATTTTAAATTTTTTTTTAGCACATACAAGGATCAAGCAAATCGCATAATAAAGGCTGAGCCTTGCAAACACCGTTTTGATTAAATTCACTATCCGCCACCATTTTGATGAAATTTTCTATTTCGATTCAATAAGGATATTGAAGAAAAAACCTGCTCCTTTGTCGCTTTGAACTTTTTTATATTCAAAAAAAAAAAATATCCTTCGCTCCTTTTCCAATCAATTTATATAATAAACTTTACAATAAAAAATCGCAGTTTAAATTTCATAGAAAATTTTGTCCTTAATTTTTCCAATAATTTTTCTTTCTTCAAATATATCAAAAAATCTTTATGACACAGCGTTTTTAACTTAAATTGCCTCTTCTAATTTGTAAACAGGATACGATAGAATAAAATTAAAAATCCGCACAATAATTATCTCTAGAGGTTTTTTGACACAAAAATACGAAAGAATATAACAAAACTGAACTGTTCAGCCTTAGTAGCTATCCTACACGAAAACTTTTCACTTTATTAAGGCTGAAAAAAGCTCACAAACTGCCTCCTAGTGGGAAATACTAACACTTCGTAAAGTGTAAAAATGTAAAATTCCCTATAAACACTTAAGGAGCAATTTTTTCTTGTCCTTTTTTACTTTTATGTTTTATGGATTTTTCCTTTTTTTTCTAAGAACGCCTTTTTCTATTTTTCTTATTTAATCGAAAGCTTTTCAGATCCTTTTTCAATTTTGTCATCAAATTGAAAAAAGAACAGTTTAGCACATAATTTTTTTTTGTTTTTATCCTGTTTTGTCTTTTATAAAATCTGTACACTGCGAAATATTTTTTTTCTTATTAACCGAAAATAAAAACTTTTTTTCGTATTCTTTCAATTTTGCGAGCTTCTTCGATAAAACCAATTGCGTTTTAGCTTTTTCGACAACAAGTTCGTACAGTCGCTGTCCTTGCTTTCGGATTACACACTAGGGGTAGTTGATAGTTTATAATTTCCATTGCATACCCCCTTATCGTTTTCCATCTATTTAAGGGGAAATTTGGAATATGTTCATTTTATTTGTTATGCGCAATTAATTATTTGGTATTTTTGTCCCGTCGAAATGGTATTTATTGTCGTAACTACTAAGGGTAGGTAGTGTAGAATTTATTGATTGAAATTTCCCCTATTCTAATATGAGGTTAGGTTAAATTTTCTTTTTGGGGTAAGATTTGCGGCAGTTCATTTTGTTTGTCAATAGCGAAGTCGCCGTGGGCAACAGTCTTTTAATATTCTGACATTATTTGAATCGGGAATTCAGGTAGGGGATGGTTTTACCGTCGATGATATGAAACAAAGCACATTCACGGAAAATGAACAGAATCATATATGAATAGATAAAAATTTGACTCACGAAAACTATTTTTAAAAAAGTGTTTTCAGTCCTAAAAATTTGCAAATAATTTTTATGTTTTTCCTAAAACAAAACACCCCACACCCCACTGGCGGAACGTATTATAAGTACAAGCAAAAACAAGGGCACAAAAATTTCCCTTAATTGAATTTTTTAAATTAAGATTTTCGAACAGACTTTGTGTAAAATGTAACTTTTTAGTATAAAATTTCCCTAACAGTACAAAATTTCCCTTTTTTTGTGGAACATTTCCCGTTGACGTGGGTAATTTTTTTTCTTCTTAAAATTTATTAACAAACGAACTTCTTTTATTATTGTTTTTTTTTTGTTCCAGTGTTATTTTATTACAATTATTTTTTTAAGTTTTAAAATTAAATTAAAATAAATTCGCAAAAGAAAATTTTACCTAAAAATATCCCGAAAAAAAAATAATTTCAAAACTATTTTAAGCGCACAATTCTGACAATTTTTCAAATTTTATTCCGTTTGAGAGTTTCTAAAACTATTTTTGTATTAAATTTCCCTAACGGTACAAAATTTCCCTCTTTTAAGGAACATATCTTGGGATGGGAAATTTTTTTTCTTGAAATTTAATAACGAACGAAATTTTTTTTCCTTGTCGAATTTTCGAAAACCATTTTTGTATAAAATTTCCCTAAAAGTACGAAATTTCCCTTTTTTTATTTATTGTTTTTTTTTGTTCCAGTTTTATTTTATTACAATTATTTTTAAAATAATGTTTTTTCCCTCTTTAAATTAATAATCTTCAAGAAAAAAATACTTGAATTAGAAATAATGAAGATTTTCGTTCTCATTTTAATAAAAATCCTTCCAATTGATCAAAGATTCTTTTAATACCAGAATAGGAGATGTGAAAAAATCCCATTTTCGATTATTTAGTTTGCAGTCACCAAATGGGGGTTGGACTACTATTGGTAGTGAAAAATCCTAGAATATATTGCACATTGGAAAGCGAACGCATTTTCCAAAACTGAGTGAAAAAAGTAATAAGAAAAAACAGAGAGAAAAATATTTCCCCTGCTCAAAGAAAGTAGAAAATTGTAAGAAAAAATGGGTGACTCATAATTGAGTTGAGAAAACTTTAGGGAAAATTTGTCTACTTCTTATTTTTCAGGCATGGTCAAAATGGGGTAGTGCTGACGAGAAGGGTGAAAGAAGAATTCTCACAAAAATGAGTAATAAAGAAAATGTTCAGAGGAAGGGACCACAACCATGCGCACTGGACTGGCTGCCGAGAAAATTTTGCAAACCGTGCAGAATCTTGTCAATGCTGCCAATCGTAAAATATTTGCTGAATTCGAAACTACATCGGTGGTAGTATTCGTCTAATGACCTACGAATACAACGAAAAACTCACCAATATAAACGTTAGCAGATGATTTTTATTATTTTTGTTTTGGTTTCTTTTTATTTTTGTTAGAAATTTTTCCAAGAAGATTTTCGTTAGAAAAAATTGAATGCCGGCTGAAATTAAACGCAAATTTTTCCTGACACTCCATCTTCTTTTGTAATAAATTTATTTTGTTTTTTACTTTATTTAAATCAATAAAAAAAATTATATAAAACAGTGTAGAAAAACTATTATTTTAACTTTTAAAAAGCTACAATATGCGTCATATTTACAAACTATATACGATAATAAAAATAAAAACCGGTATTCGTGCGTGCAGTGAAAATTTTTAAAACGCAAAAACACATTTTATAAACTCTAAATTTAATTTTTAATTGATTTGCTATTTAAAAAAATATTACTACATTGAAAATTATGGTAAAATAATCAAATTGAAGATTTCAAAATCGAAAGTTTTTGCTGTTTTTCGGAATTTTTTCGTATAAAACTATTAAATTTTTAAAAAGACCTAAGAATCTAAATTTAAAAAAAAAAATCCAGGACTTCACATTTTTAAAAAACACCTCCAACCGTCGAATTTTTAAGAGGACCTCAAATCTTTAAATTTTAACAAAACTACTCAAATTGCAAATTTATAAATTTTTTTTAAAAGAGACCTCAAAAAACCTGACAATAATGAAAAGCCCGCAAATCTTCAAAATTTTAAAGAGACCTAAAACGCTCTTTTTTAAAAAGAAACTCACAGCCACAAATTTCTAAAATTACCTCAACACTAAAATTTTGAAAAAGACCGCAAATCCATAAATTTTTAAAAAACCGCCACCAACCCTTTAAATTTTCAAAATTTTAAAGAGAGTCCACAAACTCCAAAGCTGAAGTTTTTAAAAATATCTCAAATCGTGAAATTTTTTAAAAGACCCTAAAAACACATTTTATTAAAAATATCTGAAAATCCAAATTTTTAAAAGGGACCTCACAAGCCACAAATTTCTAAAAAGACAACAAATCCTCAAATTTTGGGAAAAGACCTCAACTCCAAATTATAAAAAGAACTCACACTTTTTGAAAAAAAAGACCTCAAATTTATAAAGAGATCCCAAACCCTAACATTTTTTAAAAGACCACAAACCCTAAAATTTTTAAAGACACCTCAAACTCAATATATAAAAAGACTTCAAATCTTCAAATTTCAAAAAACACCGTCAAAACCTCCAATTTTTTAAAAGAGCTCAAACCTGCAAATTTTTAAAAGGTCCTCAAACTCGAAATTTTTTTAACATCAATACTATAATACAGACCCCCATTTTTTTAAAAATTATTTCTAAATCTGAATTTTTAAAAAGAGCCTTACAGCCAAAAAATTCTAAAAAAGACCTCAAATTTAAAAAAACCACCTCAAACTCAATTTTTAAAGAGACCGCAAACCCACACATTTTTATATAGACCGCCAATATTTTCATTAAGACCTCAAACTCCTAAATTTTAAAGAGATACCACAAACTCCATATTTTTAAAAAGGACCTCGAACTCAAATTTTCAAAGAGACGTCAAACCTTTAAAATTTTAAAATAGACCACAAATCCTAAAATTTTTAAAGACACCTCAAACTCAATATTTAAAAAGACCTCATCTCTAAAATTTTTTAAAAAAGACCTCAATCAAATCTTCAAATTTTTAAAAAGTCCTGACACTTTAAAATTTTTAAAAATGACCCAAGCCCAATTTTTTTAAAAGATCTCGAAAGCTCAACTTTTAAAAAAGGACTTCAATCAAACCCCACAATTTATAAGGAGATCTCAAACGCTAACATTTTTTAAAAGACAGCAAACCGTACAATTTTTTAAGACACCTCAAAATCAATATTTAAAAAGACTTCGAACCTTCAAATTTTAAAAAGAACCTCAAACTCTCAACTTTTGAAAAATTATCTCAAGCCCTCAAATGTTTAAAAATGACCTGAAAAATATTTTTTAGAATTTTTAATGATATTTTTCTTAAGTTAACTGAACCCGAACTTTTTCAACATGACCTCAGATAGGGAATTACGTTAAAACACATCATCGCAGAAAACGGAAATGAGTGAACATTTTCTTTTTTTTTTAAATTTATTTTTAACAAAATAAGAAAAAAAAGGCAAACATTTTCTGTGATAACATGAGTGCTTGCGTTTATAGGGGAAGGGAAGGGGGGTTTTCTGCTATGATCTCTCTTGTGTTGGGAGGGTGTGCTGAATGGGATATCTTATCAGGGCCGTAAGTGTATGCTGGAAAATGTTTCGAACTTATTCCGAGTGCACAGTGACCGTTAGTGTATGGTGGGAGGGTTGGAGGATAAGGGATTTGATATCGTAGTCTACCGTTTTTATTGTGGTACAAAAACAGCAATTCGCTTTCTACCCGCAATCCGTCACCCCCAACTGATTGTCAATCTAACGAATTCGATGAAAGCAAAACTAACACGATTTTGTGACTGTTTATCTACATCACGACTTCATATAAAAAACATTACAAAAAATTTATGCATATCCGACGACAAGTACAGTATCGGTTTATCTAATCAGAATTGAATTTTTATGACGGCGCGGCTCCAACATGCATGCACCTACCCCTACCAACCATATAACGTATTGGATTTTATTGCAAAAACTAATGCCAACCAACCTTGAAACTGCAGTTACTTTTGTAGCCCTCTATTTTGGAAGGTGTTGTGGGGCGTTATGGCTTTAGTTGTAAATTACAAGTGGTCAGTGAAATTTGAAAATAGTTTATTTTCTTATTTTTGATTGTGAAAGTTTTTAATTTTTATTGAGAAAATTCACCAGGCTTTTTTTTGTATAATATTTTTAAAGAAAAATACACTAAAATTTTTTTATACGAAATATTAGTATTGGTAATGAATCAAATCAAATTTATAAGTTTTTTTTTATAATGCGGAAGAAGAAATTTTACATTCATAATAAGGGTTACTCTTAATACAAAGGATAAAAATTTGATTATTTTCTTTAAAAAAAGAAGAAGAAAATTCGTTTCAAGTGTACGACTCAAGTTAGAGTTTAGGTAAAAAGGACTTTAAATAATTTTTACTATTTTATTTTGGAAATTTTATAATTAGGAAAAAATTTTAACAAAAAAAAATCATTTAAAAACTTGTAAAAATACGTGTACAGTTTAAGAAATCATGTGACGCCATCTATTAGCAAGTGGTGTAAGAAGAAAGAATTATGCAATTTTTTCTTCACTAAATATATAAAAAATATGTGAACAAGACAACGCCTGTCTACAATTGAAAATAAAATAAAATTCCCAATAATAAAATAAAATAAACAAAAATTAAAACAAAATCTCTAAAAATATGAATTAAACAAAAAAACATCTCTGAAGCATCAGAATAACGCCATCTAGTGGGAACTTAATAAATGAAATTGCCATTGTTAAGCATGTGGTAAGAGTGGGCATGTGTACATCATTAGAGTCGAAATTTTTTTAATTATAAAATAAACAAACAAAAATTAATGCAAAATTAAATCAGAAAAAAAAATTATAACAAAAAACCTTTTAAAAAAATTTTTGTCTTTAAAAATAAAAATATTTTTATAAAAACACCCATAAAATCTTAAGTGAAAATAAAACATTAAAAAAATTCCGCCATCTTCTCAGAAATAGTTAAAAAAGAAACTTAATAAATTAAGATTTTTTGAAGAATCAAAAAAAAAAATCAATCTCAAAAACAAAAACTAACAATAAAAAATTACTTAAAATATAATTTTTTACTTCAACAATATTTTTTTTAATAGTATCGCCATCTTTGAGAAAATGATATAACGAAAACCAAAAAGGAACGCCTAAAAAATGATTTTTTTTATTAACCAAAGAAAATAAAAATAAAAACAGAAATACAATTTAGAAGTTTCAATACATTAATACTGCCATCTTTTGGATAAAAGTGAAACTAAAAACAGAAAAATTTTCGAACGCTTAGAAATGAATTTCTTCTCAATGAAAATAAAAAAAATCTCTTTGAAAATAGTGAAAAATATCTTTTAAAAAAAAAGACAGAAAATCCTTATAAAAATTTCACTACATTTAGAGAAACATAAATAATGTCTGCCATCTTCTTAGCAAAAGCTAAACTAGAAAAAAATTTAAAAAGTACGAATTTCGAACACTTCAAAACAACAATATTTCTTATGCAGAAAAGAGACTTAAGGACTAATTGGACAGTGTCATCCAAAGTTGTTCTTCGGAGAGTAAAATTTCACACAATAAAATAAAACTAAAATTTATCGTGTTGTATGGTTTGTGGGGCTTTGTTTTTTAAAGAAAATAGTTGTTGAAACCACATATAATTTAGATGGAAATCTTCCACTTCAATAACACCTTTAGTCCAAAATGAACACCAGACAGTCCCTTTTCGGTTTTTATAATTTTAAAGCCGTCAAAATTTAACACGTTGTTAGGTGATTAATCGTACTGTGATACAAAATGGCAGACTTTTAAAACTAAACGGACGCCATTTTGAATGGCACATATTTTTGACAGCTGTCATATGACTCAACTAAACTTTCCGACGCACAAAATGGATATTCCTATTTTTTTAGTCTATGCCGAACAAAAATTATTAATCCAAAAAAAATTAATGATACTTTTTTTTGTAACCGACTTTAATTAATTTAAAATTTTATCATCACCCTATATGACGTATTAGTGTTAAAAAAAATTATGGTAAATACTACAAAATATCTAAGGCTCTATAAGGCAAACAAAAATAATAAAAATAAAATAATTTGCGCTAATTTATATGGATTTTTCGCCGGCAACAGCTAAGTTTGCTCATTAAAATTTAGCACATTTCTACACGTACAGGTGCACATACTAACTCCAAACAATTAGACATCTTTTAAACATGAACTGGAACAGATAATTAATAACAATAATAAACATATGCATACGAATTTGTTCAAGTTAAAATATAGGGTGTAGGCTGAGGGGTAGAAGGGACGATAAATAAAGCCACCCCAACTGTGCATATGTAAATGGCAGTACAGCTAAACACTGTGTACTCGTCGCACATATCAATGCAAATATTATCGCATGACGAGTCAATCTGTTACTGACTATGGTGTTTCGTGGTGTGGTGGTGGGTTTGAATGGAAGTGTGGTGAGTTTTTGTATTTTTCATTTTATTTTCCCAAAAAAAAACCAACCATCTCGTGTTGCTAAAAATTTTAATGGTAGTTTTGCCTTTAACTAAATAGAAAATAATACCCACAAGGTAAAATTGGAAAAGAAAAGACAACAAAAATTTCTCCAAAAAACTCCCCCACACGAATTATATCAAATTTACCAATTTTACAAGCACAAGCGGGCACATAGCAAGAAAACACCAGACAATTTTTGTTTATTTTACAATAAAAATAAATAAAATTAAAAAAAAATTATTAAGCAAAAAACACTTCTCTAGTAACTAAAGGATACTCGTACTATTCACTTAAGGTGAGTCATAATAAATGAGTGTGACTTGGATAGTTATTCTTTGGTGGGAAAGGGTGGTGGGCGAGTGCCTTGGTGTATAAATTAGAAATAAATTTAAAAATATTGGATTTCTTTTTTACATTGTTGCAAAAAATTGAAATTGTTGTAAATCTGAAATATTTTGAAATTTTTCTTTTTTGCCTTTTTAAAATGAAGATTTTGAGAAAATATGGAAAATTTAGCCAATTGTAAAAAATAATGCGTAATCTTTAAAAGAAATAGCAATTTTTTATATACACATATCTTTAAAATGCCATAATTTTTTATAAAAAGTTTTTAACGGAAAATGCCATAATTTTTTTATAAAAAATTTTTAGGGAAAATTCAATAATTTTTTTAAAGAAAATGGCATTTTTTTATAAAATTTTAAGGAAAATGTCATAATTTTTTTATAGAAAGGTTTTAGGGAAAAAGCCATAATTTTTTTATGAAAAGATTTTAGGGAAAACGCCATAATTATTTTTAAATTTTTAGGGAAAATGCCATAATTTTTTTGCAATTTTTATTAAAGAAAATAGCGTAATTTGTTTATAAAAAGTTTTTAGGGAAATTAAAATTTTTTGCCATAATGTTTATCAATTTTTTTTAAAAAAAAATACCAATTTTGTTCTAAATTTTTTTAAAGAAAATCTTATAATTTTTTTATAAAAAGATTTTAGGGAATTAGGAATTTTTTATAATTTTTTTTTAAGGAAAATGCCATAATTTTGTTAATATTTTTTTAAAAGAAAATGGCATAAATTGTTTATAAAAAGTTTTTAGAGGAATTAGCATTTTTTTATAAAAAGTTTCTAGGAAAAATGACATAATATTTTTATAAAACAGTTTTTATGGAAAATGCAATAATTTTTTTTTAAAGAAAATGCCATTTATTTATAAAATTTTAAGGAAATTGTCATAATTTTTTTATAAAAAATTTTAGGGAAAATACCATAAATTTTTTATGGAAAGATTTCAGGGAAAATGCCATAATTTTTTTATGAAAAGATTTTAGGGAAAATGCCATAATTCTTTTTAAATTTTTAGAGGAATTGCCATTTTTTGCCATAATTTTTATCAAAAATTATTTTAAAAAATGCCATAATTTTGTTCTAAATATTTTAAAGGAAAATGGTATAAATTGTTTATAAAAAGTTTTTAGAGTTATTGGCATTTTTTATAAAAAGTTTCTAGGAAAAATGTCATAATTTTTTTATAAAAAGTTTTTAGGGAAAATGCCATAATTTTTTTTATAAAAAGTTTCTAGGAAAAATGCCATAATATTTTTATAAAAAGTAGTTTTTAGGGAAAATCCCATAATTTTTTTTTAATTTTTTAAGGAAAATACCATAATTTTTTTATAAAAAGTTTTTAAGGGAAATGATATAATTTTGTTATAAAAAGATTTTGGGGCAAATGCCATACTTTTTTTTTAAATTTTTAGGGATAATGGCAATTTTTTTTATAAAATTGTTTGAAGAAAATTGCTATAGTTTTTATCTAATTTTTTTAAGGAAAGTGCCATAATTTTGTTATAAAATTTTTTTATGAAATTTTTTCAACGAAAATGCCATAATTTTTTTTGTCATAATTTTGCAACAAAAAAAAATTGATTTTAAAGAAAATTACAAATTTTTCAAATAAAGGTTTTATGGAAATTGGCTTAGTTTTTGCGGAAACCAATATTTACGAAATAATTTATTTATATTACTTTTAAAAATATATCTTTGAGTAGAATAATTTTTTACGAGTAAGAGGGCTTTAGTTTTCCCTTACGAATATTTTAACCAGAAAATCGCAAATATTCATGATTTCTCAGTAAAAATGATTTAAAAAAATATTTTTTAAAGAAAAGGGCCAAATTTAAATAGGACATTATAAAGAAATATAGAAAAGGTTTTCTTATTTTAGAAGAAAATTGTTGTAAATAATAGACAAATAGGACATTATAAAAAAATATTCAGACATTCTCTCGTTGATTAATTTTTTTGTTGATAAAACATCGTTGATTATTTTTTCGTTCTTTTCTCTAATAATAAATCGAACTGCAACGTTACTGAACAAAACGACTGTGGTAAAAATAACGTTTACACCACAATCTACGTTAGATTTTAATAAGTCTACATACAAGTCATATTTGGCAAAAATACATTTTTTTTCGAATGCATAATAACAGATCCATGATTGGCAAAAAATTTTATAGCAAGTTTTATCTACGTGTATTCTCAAAATAGATCAGGGAAAAAAACGTATCAATAAATAAATTCATCAATCGAGCGAGATTCGATTAAAAATAAATTCTTCTATTTACTACGAAATTACTTTGGTAACCACATTCGTTCAGATCTACTATATACATCTACTAAGGTCAATGACGTTACGATGGTTACCTGGTACAGGAAAAATGAGACGAATTCTTCCGTGTAGGTGCAAATTGTGCAAGATTATTATTACTTTGATCTTTTTAGACTAGAATTTTAATCAAAAACTTTTTGGATTTTTTCTTTGCCACTTAATTAGAATTATTCTTTAAAAATATTTAAAAAAGGAACTTTAAAAACTTTCGAAAATTTTTTTTAGAAGGAAAAAAACTAACTAAAATTTGTAAATTTTATAAAAATTTGTTAAAAAATGAAAATTTTTATGCTCTTTTTTTGTTTTAATAATAAAAATATTTTTTTGTTTTGGATAGAAAAATCTAAAAATTTGCAAATTTAATTATTTTCAAAAAAAATTTTTTTAAAATTCTTTGAGATGGAGTATTTTTTCAATTAAGAGTAATGTAAAAAACTTAAAAAAATAAAAAATAGTAAATCTTTCTCTTTTCTCAGAAAAAAAAACCAAAAAACCAAAGAAAAAATTTCCACCAACAAGCAAACTATTTAAATTTGAATTTGTTCCATTCATTTTCACTAAAGCAAAAAAAACGACAAAATAACCTTAAAAAATTGCGTAGGTGTTTTTTATTCTTAGTCAGCAAAAATATTCAGCAATTTTTATTTATAATTTTCCAATTTATCAATAATAATTTTTTTTTATTATCAATTTAGCAATGTTACTGATGAATTTTCTTATTATAAGCAATCGAATCGACATTCAGCAAATGGTGGTGAATAAAACCAATTTCACCACGGAATGTTAGTGCGATGAATCATTTTATTTATTAATGAGAATGAGGATGATGGGGGGTGGTGGTGATGATGAATAGTCATTTGACTTGTTACGGAGAAAATATATAAAAAGAAAATATTTTAAAGAATATTCTTTGCGTGTGGTAAATATGGTAGACTCACTCAAAATATCTACCAAAATAGTCGACTAAAAAAATAATAGAGAAAAATATGGAATCAAATAGAACGAAAGAATTTTAATATTAACACTTTTTTTTTTAAATTAATAAAGAAATTTTTTCATGGAAATAAGATGAAAACTACATATGGAAAGATACAAAAAAAAGAATTATTAGAGAGAAAAAAAACACATTAAAATGGAATAGAATAAAAAATGAACAGCCAATCAATCAATCCGTCTTTAAAAGCGGAAATGTGCTAGAACCACTATGGCGGAAGGGGAGTGTGATGTATTGCTAAATTTCGATTTTTTTCTTTTTTTTTATATAATCAAATATTTATTAAAGAAATAGTAATTAATTATAGACAAAAAAAAGGAATTGTTTCTACTCTAAATCCTTAACGTAAAAAAATTTATGAAAAGTTAATTATTGCGTAGAAAATAATTTTGTTTAAAAAAATGGTAGAACAGCAAATTTTTATTAATAGAAATAAACTATCAGAAAATCCATAAAAATTTTAAGAAAAAATAATGATCCATTTAATATTTTTTTTAGTTTTTCTTTTAGAGTTTTTACGCCTTTTTTATAGTTTTTATCTCATTTTTTTTTGTTTTTTTTTAAGTTTTCAGCCTATTTTTTACTGCATTTTAGAGTTTTTACCCCATTTTTACGGAATTTGTCCTCATTTTTTTGTAGTTTTTATCCCATTTTTTTAGTTTAATTATGGAGTTTTCCCATTTTTTTTTGTATTTTTAATTTGAAGTTTATACCCCATTTTTTAGAGTTTTTATCCCATTTTTTTTAGAGTTTTTACCCAATTTTTTTGTTTGTTTTTTATTGTAGTTTTTATCCTATTTTTTTTGGAATGCCCTCCATTTTTTTCACATTTATTTTGGAGTTTTTATTCCATTTTTTTGGGCTTTTATCCCATTTTTATAGAGTTTTTATCCCATTTTTTCAGTCCCCAGCCCATATTTTTTTTTAGAGTTTTTATCCCATTTTTTTGTAGTTTTCTTTTGGAGTTTTTTCCCACCCATTTTTTTGAAGATTTATTTTGGAGTTTTTACCTCGTTTTTCTAGAATTTTTACCTAATTTTTTTGTATTTTTTATTGTAGTTTTTATCATATTTCTTTTGGAATGCTCCCCATTTTTTTTAGGGTTCTTTTGGAGAAACCACCCCCTCCCCATTTTTTGTAGTTTTATTTTGGAGTTTTTATCCCATTTTTTTAAAGCTTTTATCCCATTTTTTTAAAGCTTTTATCCCATTTTTTTTTAGTTTTTTTTTAGAGTTTCCAGCCATTTTTTTTGTGGCATTCTTTTAGAATCCTTACTCCATTTTTTTTTATTTTGGAATTTAACCTCCCCCCCCTCTCAAATTTTTTATTTGTCATTTTTACCAAATTTTTTGGGAATTTACACCCATTTTTTGTAGTTAGAGTTTTCAGACCATTTTTTGTATTTTTATTTTGAAGTTTTTCCCTCATTTTTTTTGTAGTTTTATTTTGGAGTTTCCAGTCCATTTTGTAGCATTCTTTTGGAATTTTTACCCCATTTTTTTATCTTTATTTTAAAGTTTTTACACCATTTTTTTTAAATTTTATTCTAAAGTTTTAACCTAATTATTTTTAATTTTTTTGAGAATTTTTACCCTATTTTACCCTTATTGCTTTTTGTTGGCGTTTTACATTCACAATTGCACATAAAATTTAAAAAATTTTACTTATTTTTATATTAGCTGTAAAAAATTTTTTTAATATTTTTATTTAAGCTAGTAGAAAATACTTAGTTTTATAAAATGTAATTTTTTTCTTTGAAATGTTGGCTTTTGTAAAAAAAAAAAACAGCAACTTTTCCATTTAAGAACGCAATATGCACTGTGGAAAAAATTGCACAATAAAACAACAACAGAAAATTTATAATTAAAAATGAATCCTGCCGAAAAGAATTCTAACTCATACATGTTCAGTACTTAGAAATGAGTGTACCCTCATTGTTGTAAAGAATATAGCAAAGCACACACACACACACACAAGGAAAAAAAAAACACAACAGGAAAAAAAAGCACAAAAATTAACGGAAAAAATAACGAAGAAAATTATTGCGAACGAAAAACGGATGGAAAAAAGATCAGAACTGACTTACCTAAACCGAAACGGCAGAAAATTTCTTCCGCAATGATCATTTTTTGAGGTGTTGGACTTGAACTTTTCGAATTCTTCAATATTTCGGATTGGATTTGATTTTTATTACCTAAATCCTTATTATCACCGGAATTATCGGTGTCGCGAGGCGGTGTCGGCGGTGCTGTTACTGGTGCTTGAACTGGCGCTGGTGTGGGTGCTGCTACCACAATTGGCTTAATGTCCAACGTTGATTTGGTAGACGTACCGATAGGTTCGGGCAATTTTTCCTGTTCTTTAGCCAAAAACTTTTCTGTAGATGGTTTTGGCGGTGCCGGATCGGCTGGTACTTCATCTTTGAAGTCACTCAACAAATCCTCGGTCGATATAAACTTTTCGTTGTCATCTTTAAGTCCCGCCGTTTTGACTGGAAGTGTGTGCATAACATTCGATTCGAATTCGTCGTAAATCGATCCCTTAACTGGCGGTTCGAACATTTCAGCTCTTGGACCTGGAGCCGGTGTAGGTGCTGCAACAGTTGAGGCAGGTGCAGGTGCTGGGGCGGGTACAGTTGCTGGTACCGGAGGTGCTGGTGCAGGTTTAAGAATTTCAACCGAAGACGGCTGTAGCTCTAATGGCGGAGCCGGTTTACTCCAATCGGAAACAAATTTGTGCACATTTTGCCTTTCAGCATCCATAAAATCCCGAGTAGAACCGATTTTCTGATCTAAGCCTTTACCAAAGCCTGACATAAAATCGCCAGCTGTCTCTTTACCAGATGACATAAAATTCGAGAACTCATCACCAACGTTCGATTTTACATTATCGAATTTCGTCTTCGATGTGGAACCGAAATCATCCAGTAAATCTGCCATTTCATCAGTAGCATTTTTCGTCGATGACATTAAATCATGGCCGATATGCTCGAAATCATCACCACCTGCAACACCACCAATTTTGGAGCTCTTCAATTTCACATCATCGTTGGGCGAATGGTCCTGTTCGGCTTTCGTCATTTGGGAGTGGTCCGAAGAGCCAAACAATAAATCTTGAGGCAATTGTGCACTCTTCTTTTCAAATTCTTTACCAAAATCCAAATCCATTATTATTATTCAAATTATTTTTACTTTTCAGTTAGCTTCTTTTCCGATTTTTCTTATATTTATCTATATACGAGTTTTTGTTTGTATGGAGTAGAGTCGCCTTTAAAAAAAAAATGATTTTTTTCCAATTTTATCAATTCAAATTTTTATGTCAAATCGACAAAACTGACAACTTAAATATATGCGAAAAAACAACCAATGCAACAATAAAAATAAAAAAACTTTTTTTCACTCTAAAATAGTTTTTTTTTAAGTTTTTTTAACAATTTTTTTTTTTTGAATTTTTTTTAAAAACCGAAATTAGAATTTTCTCCTTTAAACAAACCACAATTTGCACAATTTTTTTCCTCTCTAATAATAACAATAGAAGGAAATTGTTTTAATTGTAAAAAATGTTTTAGTTTCGATTAATAAAAAATTAAAAATCAACAAACAACAACACTAAGCCGATTAATGAATGGAGATGGATTTGTTCCTTTCTTTTCTAAATCTTACTATTTTTTTTTGCTTCCCTCTTTTCTCTTAACTGAGATAACTTTTATTGCACACCGGAATAATAATTGTATTAAGAACGATCTGCACTGCAGTTCCAGTCGGACTGCTCTTGGATTTCCATTTGTGTATTAAAAACAATTCCGAAATTCTTCGCTTTGCACTCGAAATAAGCGGCGAATTACGATACAAACAATGCATCATCGTTGTATGGGGGGAAAAATGACTCGGTTTCCAAAATTGTATTAGCGGCGAAAACATGATTGCACAATACAATCAGCCGTTCTGTCGTCTACCATATACCATACACAGCATACACAGTCATGGAGAATGGAGAATGTCAGATAAGGAGCGAGTATCGGAAATGACAGTTAAATGACAGAGACAGATTGAGAGAGGCATGGTGTGTGCGAGAGACGGCCAGACGAATAGCTCAGGTAGAAATGAAAGAATCGCCGAACATTGTGGAAAAAAATAGAAGCGAATTTTGACGCGCAATTGAACGAATGAGTGGATTGGATTTGACGGCGATGCGAATTTATTGCCTTCAGCGCCGAAGTCGCTGTGACTAACAAAGCACCGTAGAAAATCTATGCGTCTTCGTTTGATTTATATTTTACGGGGTGAGTTGAGAGAGAGGGAAATAAGCAATTTGCTGGCAATGGTCGTGATGAGTTTCATCAGCTGTCGTGACGAAGCGGTAGTTTTTGGAACTAATAAAAGTGTTAAGTTAATTTTGTGAGGGAGGTTTGGGAAAAAAGGCGAAATAACGAAAGTTGTCGATGCAACATTGAATAAAGGGAACAAATGAGAGTTTTTTGGAACTTCCAGTCAGATAAATGCTTGGATTAAAGAATATCTGGACAGGCATGCATTCAATTTGTTCTTTCAATAATAATTGTTCATTTTTATTAATTTTTTTTAAAGAAAACGTATTTTGCCAGTATTTCTATTTGCTTTTCCCTTCTAAATGTATTGCGATAATAATAATATAATTTGTTTATAATTTATACTAAATTTTATTTTTAAACAATAAATTTTATATAATTTTTTAGATAGAATGGCAATTATTCAATATAGTATATATTTTTTTCAAATATTGTATGGATGATTTTTTTTCTTATATTCCTAATAATTTTGCAGTGCTCGGGATAATATTGTCGCCATTGAAATGAAAAGCAAATATTTGGTAAAATACGCATAATTAAAATTGGTGGGGTAATTTGTTTTTTTCGAAATATTTTTCTTTTATTCATTTTGCTTCAAATAATTTAATTTAATAATAATAATACAAAAACAAAAAAAACAACACAAATATTTAAAAAAATTTTGATTAAATTAAAACAGAAAACTAAAATGTGTACAACTAGAAAAATAATCAAAATTGTCAACAAAAATAGTAGAAAAGCTTTTTCTCATTTGAAATTATGAGGACAGAAATAGAGAAAAATCATAGAGTACAGAAATAAGTGTTAATAAATTATAAAAAGATATCGGCTTTTAATTTAAAAAAAAAAAATTTGTTTTGTATTTTTCTTCTCTTTATAAAATAAAATTATTCATTTATGGTAATTTTTTTTGAAAAAAGTAACAGCTTTTTTCCCTTTAATCTATAGTGAAACCCCATTTTTACGTTTTTGAAGGGACTGATAAAAAAAAAATCAAGTTTCGTCAACGCACATGTCAGTGCCAGTTATCGATAGATCTTAGATAAAAGAATACCTGGATAGGCCCGAACGTCAGATTTTCTGGTCAAATTAATGCAAAAGCGGCAATAAATCGAAACGCTTGCATATTTTTATGTAGATTTTTTTATCTGGACATTACACATACTGACAAAATAGAAATTTATTGAATTCCAAAATCATAAATTTATATTCATTTTAATTTACTTATTGGTAACAAAAATACAATTTAAACACAACAATAGGCAATTTTAATTTTTTGTACAGTTATAGTTTATTATTTAACGTGGTTTAGTTGCCGCGCATAAGACCACGAGTCGCCTACTCGTTACTGGCAGTTAACAGATAGAATCAGTTACAAGCTGACTCTCCACTTGCTGGTGGGGAGGACTATCTAAACCTCTACTGTCATTAGCAGTGACAGTGCCCGAGATAAGTGCAATGCATTACTACATTTGCCAGTTACCTCCAATCAGCGGTCAGAAGACCGTACCCGCGACATGGGTATTAACCACAACCACCACGTAGCTGCCAAATGGCGCCTCACCTCAATCGGGCACAGTATATTCTACTGTGGGACTCCCGATCCCCGTGGTACCCATTTTTGTTTTGAGAGTACTTTGGTTTGTACTCCGCTCGTAGAGCTACGGTAAGGAATCTTGTAAATTCCTAGGCACCGCTAAGCCAGCTCAGGTACGCGGGTTCGCCAAAACCCGAAGGTACAACCGGAATCGACCTTGGTGTTTCAGCCGGTTGTAGCCACCCTGCGTGTCATTCACACTCAACACACCAACCACTCACATTCACACCATCCTCATTCACCACGATTCCACACGCCTCTAAATTACGCAAGTCCCCGTACAGGCCACACTCCACGAGAAGGTGCTTAACACTCTCCTTCTCCGCCCCACAAGGGCATCTAGCCTTCGTAGCCAGACCACGCCTATACAGGAACCCATTCATATTGCCGTGTCCCGTGAGCAAATACCCAAGGGACAGACCAAACTCAAATCCATATTTTTTGTACAATCTTTTGATATGAAATAGTTTATTATTTTTTTTTCGCAAATATCAAGGGTCTCAATTTTGTAAACTTTGGGAGAGTTTTAAAAAAACGCCATTTTCCATGAAAGTGATGGTAGTATACCGAAATGCTTGTATACTTTTGTTGTTTTTAAAGTTGTTATTTTAACACTTATCGGAAAATGAAAGTGAAAGTGTGATATTTATATTCTTTTTTTGAAGTATTTACGAAAAAGTAACTATTTCTGTAAATAGTTTTATTGTGGATAACATTTAATAGGGAGTTTTTAATTGCTGGTAATTCAACGGAATGTGGAAGGCGGGTATTGTCTTTCTTTCGATAAGTTGACATCTTCATTTTTACTAAAGAAATTAACAAAATTTTAGTTAGTGATGTGTTTAAATGGCTTTTAATGATTTATTTGTTAAAAAAAGTCGTTGAAAAGGGAAAGTGACAGTTCAATGTCTAATGACTAATAAAATAAAAATCTAATTTGTTTAAACATAAATGACATCTCACAATATGAAAATGATTTTAAACGGACTGCTTCAATCGCATATTGAAGTTTAAAATTGGTTCCCACTGATTTACGCCATTTCTGTTATTTTGCATGTGGGTGCGTTCTTACACAAAGAATATTTTCAAAAAAATTCTGTCACAATTTTTGTGTAAAGGCCTATCCAGTTCTTCTTTAATCTAAGGATAAGTGCAACAGAATTTGCTTACAATTAGAGAACAGAAAAATGATTAGTTTCGATAAGCAAATAACTCTGCTTTCTTTAGAAAATCATTTATTCACTTTCCATAATGAATAATTCTAGAAGATTTCTTAACAAAATAATGCCTCTTATCGAGGGTAGATAAAGATTTTTTTTTAAATTAATAAAACCGTTGTATTTTGTATTTTCCTGACACTAAGGAATTAAATTTTTTTTTTTTTTAAAAAGTTTAATTTTTGAGACTGAACTTTTTGAAATTTTATAAAACTATGCTTTTTTGTGATTTTTATATACAAAAAATCATAGTTTTCTTCAAAATAATTTAAAAAATAATTCATATAAAAAGTGTATATACAAAAAACAAAAATATTCTTTAAAAAAAAAACTATAAAATATATTTAATTTCTTTAAAGTAGAATATATAAAATTATTACTCAAAATTGGTTTATTATAAAAATTCCCGTTTTAAAAAATTATTTAAAAAATAAATTTTATAAATTTGTTGCATAAAAATCCCTCTTTAGGCCATCGGAAAATAACTTACAAATTTACTATGAAATAAATTCAAAATTATTAAACGAAAATTGAGTTTTTATTCTCCTTGTTCAATGTACAAAAAAATTAATCTATGCGGCAAAAGAGAAGCAAAATAGTTTGCATCTCTGTTTCGCTGACAATTTTCGCCATTAAACTCTCGAAAAAGTAAAAGAGCAAATACTTCCATTTCGTTTACTCTTTATGAGTTATCATATTCCTTTTCTCTGTCGTCATTTTCAACACTTGTCAGCTAAAAAATCAAAATCATTTATGGACTCTCTATGCGCATTATTACATTCTTTTTGTTGTTGCTTTGTTGACACACTGACATTTTGTAAGACAGTGTGTGTGCGCATAGATGAGTCATGTAATATTGGCAGGTGGAATTGAATAGAACAGATGATATCATTACTGTTCAAACTTCCAACAAATTTCATTATGCAAAAAAAACAACTAATATTTGCAAGTTCTTTAGTTTTTTTTTTTGGAATTGAACGAATCCAAAAGTAAAATCAAAATGACATTCATTTGAAAAGATAATAACGCCATCTTTTGATGAAAAGAGTATCTTTTTTTTTTCTTGAATTAATTGATTTTTAAATAAAAATTTCAATTCTTTTTAACAAAATCCAATACATTTTCTCATCAAATAATTAGAAACTAATTTATTTGCATATAAAACATTTAAGCATATATTAAAAATTGAAGAATTTTTGGTGAATTTTCAAAAGGCCGGTAATGGAGAATTATCGTTGTGTGTTTTTATAGTATTTGAAATTCGGATTTTTTATGCAAAATTAATTTAAATAAATTTCATATATAAAAATTATTAACTGTTGTGACATGGGAAAATAATTAATTTTATGATATTGGAATTTATTGAATATTTAAATGATTTATTTGGAAATTTCATAAAAGCCGGTTATAATTTCATTTGGAGTACCAAAAAAAAATCTTATTAATTATAGATATAAAAATGACCGATTATAATGTTGGTCAGTTTCGTTGAATTCTCTCTCTTTGTAGTAGCTGGTCAAAATAGAATTGAACGAACTGAGGTTGATTGTGAAATTTTCGATTGGCAAAAACTGAAGGAAACAACGTGAATTTTCTGGGACTGCATTATCCTTGTATCTGTCACTGGAACAGAATTGTAACGATATTGCAGTTTGGTGTATTTGTGCGAATGGACAGAATGAGAATGGGCGCCGACGAGAAGGTTTTCCGTGCTTCGAGCGTTACCGAAATCGCTCAAAAGGATGAATTAACACATATCAGAAATCGTTTGAATGGTTACAAATTAGGTCATTCCAATAATCAATCGAAGGTGAGTTTGTGGTACATTATTGGTGATCGGAATTTACAAATTGAACTTAACCTACCTTCTTCTACATGCCAATCTATGTTAATAACGATGCCCGCAATTCTCTGGCATTGAGAACTGAAATTGGGTCACGCCTTGTCAATATTGAACTTTTGACATAATTTGTGTTTATGTTTAATTTATTATTGCAAATAATTGCAAAAAAAAAAATCTAAATTTATTTGTTAATTTTTTTTTTATTTTAACGGAAATTGGGAATTTTTTTTTCTTTTTTGAATATACCGAAAACTTTGATAGAAATTGTTTTTGTGAACTTTCTTCATGTTTCAGACTTTCTCGACGACGCCGAACGGTTTTCATTCTCATGCAGACGACTATAATACTAGATCAAAAGAGTCTTTCGAAGAGGTGCCTATGCATACAGCCTGTCTTACCTATTTAGGATTCTATTTGCTTATGATATTAGGCTACATAAATCAATTGTTCTTCACTCCGAAAGTAGCTAAGGAAGAGCATCGTTACGTATGTTTTCTGTTGAATTTACTACATCCTTAACAAATTTATTTGCTATTGATTAATTAAAAGATTTTCTATTGATTTTTTTTAGGGCTATGTACCATTGTACGATAGTTTTGAGCGATTTTATTTACGTTACGTTTATAGGAGAATACGGGATTGTTGGAATCGGCCAATATGCAGTGTGCCTGGTGCCGAGGTAGTACTGAAAGATCGAATAACACCCGACTATGGCTGGACATTCGAATTCACTGGCACAAAAACAAAGTGCCTAAATTTGGGATCGTACAATTATCTGGGATTTGCTGCTGCTGAGGGTCCATGTGCGGATGATTCGGTGAAAATAATCGAAAAATGGGGTTTGGCCGCATGCAGTTCACGGAGAGAGATGGGTACGAGTCCGTTGCAATTGGAGCTTGAAGAGTTGACGGCGAAATTTGTGGGCGTAGAAGATGCTATCGTATTTGGGATGGGATTTGCGACGAACGCTCTAAATTTACCGTCTTTACTATCACCAGGATGCCTTGTGCTCAGCGATGAAAAAAATCACGCATCGATCATTTTGGGATTGCGATTATCTGGTGCTACAATAAGAGTATTTAAACATAACAATATGAAAAATCTTGAGCATAACCTGCGTAAAAGCATAGTCTATGGTCAGCCGAAAACCGGAAAACCTTGGAAGAAGATTGTGATTATCGTTGAGGGTGTGTTCAGTATGGAAGGGTCAGTGGTTAAACTGCCCGAAATAATAGCTTTAAAGAAAAAGTACAAAGCCTACATTTACTTGGACGAGGCGCATAGTATTGGGGCTATGGGACCCACTGGACGTGGTATCGTCGACTACTACAATATTGATCCACACGACGTTGATATTCTGATGGGAACGTTCACAAAGAGTTTTGGCAGTGCAGGTGGCTATATAGCAGGATCGAAAGCAAGTTTACCGAAACTATTTCTAATCAAGAAATTTTTTTAATAATTATTTTTCTTCTTTTTTCCTTTCGTTTTTTTTATTTTTTTTTTTATTTTATTTTTTTTAATAATTTTGTATAGAAATTGATAAATTTCCTACGAATCTATAGCCATGCCCATTGCTATGCTAGTAGTATGTCTCCGCCAGTGACACAACAGATCCTCACTTCGATGAAGACCATCATGGGATTAGATGGAACGAATGAGGGACGTCGAAGAACAGATCAATTGGCTAGAAATACTCGCTATTTCCGGAAGCGTTTAGCACAAATCGGTGTCATCACATATGGTCATGAAGATTCCCCAGTTGTACCTGTTTTAGTGTATCTATTTTCTAAAATTGGGTATGTTCCAAAAATATTTCGTTTTTTTCTCTTTTACGATTTATTCTTATTTGATTGAGTTGAGTTTATTATATTTGTGTGTGTGCTTCTTTCAGGGCTGTTGTTCGTACTCTAACAACTCGTCATATAGCCGTTGTTGGTGTTGGCTTCCCAGCTACTCCAATTATGGAAGGCCGTATACGTTTCTGTTTATCAGCTGCACATACAAAAGAGCAACTTGACTACGCCTTAAATGTTATCGATGAGATAAGCGATACGCTCGGCTTGAAATATTCCCGAAAGCCTAGAGATCCAAATTTAATTGATTACTAATAGAAATAGTGATAAATAATAATTGTTCCATTTGTAATTTTTTGTGTTGTTTTTATTTCTTATACATATATATATTTTGTGTCTTTTTGTTTAATTTATTTTTTTTATTTTTTAATCGTAATTTCAATTTATTTGAGCAGGCATTAATATACAAGATAAAAACATAAATTATACTAATAATGTTAAACCAATGCCGGCTATTATTATTGAAAAGATAAACAATTGAACTTATTAAATATTTAATTAAATACCTCATAAAAATAAATTTTATCAAAGAAAAAAAAACGAAAAATAGCAACAACAAAAATAAAGTACGTAATAAGGGAATACTAATTAATTACACAACTAAAACACACACACACACACACACTTGTTAAGCATATATAATTATGAAGAAGAAAAAAAAAACAAATACGGAACATTATTTTTACATAAATTAAGCATTCACATAGTACCACACACTCAGCACATGTAAACACATGCGTTAATTATTTAATAAGAAAAGAAATGAATAATTTTTAATTTGAAAAAAAAAAGAATTTAATCGATAATAAAATTCAACAGAAAAAATACCTCACTTTTTGGTAAAAAAAAAAAACAAATTAAAATTCTTTGATTTTTCTTTTTAATAAACTGTGCTCATTTCGAAGAATAATTAAATAATTTTATTAAATTCGATTATAACTAAAACAAAGTTAAACGTTTTAAATATTTAATATATGTTGGCATTGTGCTTGCGTATCTTTTTTTCTTTTTTAATAATAAGAAATTTATTTAGAAAAAATATCGAGAAAAAATTCAAAACTAAAAATATCATTGTTAACATTTTAAATGTATTTAAACATTAATCAAAATTAAAAAGCATTGTTTTTAATCAAAAAAAAAAAAAAATTGAAATTAAAAAATTATAACTACTTAAAATAAAAAATAGCTTAAAGAATTTATTTTAAATAAAAGTTTTTTACAATCGAAATTATAGAAATTAAAAATAATAATAAAAAAAAAATAGCTAAACAAAATAAAATTAGTAAGATTAGAAAACAAGAAGAAAATCTTGATTAATTTTTATATGCTTCTCTTTTCTTGCTTTTAAGAAAAAATGTATTCCACAAATGCTTACATATAAATAGATTAATATCAATTGAGAAAAATGCAGATGTAAATTATTTTAATAAGACGAAACATTATCTTATCAACTAAAAATGTGCAATGTTTCTTTCACCATTAAAATAAGAAAATTTTTTTTTTTTTAAATATCGATTTAAATATATTTCATAAATATTTTTAATAAATTTATATATAAAGAAATTAGCACATTTCTAATATGATTGCTTTAAAAGTAAAAAAAAAAAAAAAAACAAAAAAAATATATAAAAAAAATCACAAAACAAGGCAAAGCCAAGAAATGTCATAAAAATAAATTGCAAATGCTTTAAAAAAAAAACATAAAATAATATATAGTGTCCCAGAATACATGCAAGATTTGAATTTTGCGCCATTTTTGCGGTAAAGTGTTGCCAACGAAAGAAAAAAATACAGCGTGTCAGCTGAGAGTTTACGGTTATTATAAAATGGCGCCCTACACGCTTAGATTATAAAAGAACTGCACACAAAAAACTCTGTCCAAATTGGCGTATTTTAAAACTTTCCGAAAGTCTACAAAATTGTGAGGCGCTTGCTATTTGATTGATATTTACAAAATAAATATAAAATGCAACTGAAAAGATTGTACAAAAATGAAACATTGCCTGTCGTTGTGTTTAAATTGTATTTTTCTTTGAAATAGGTGAGTTTAAAAATACTTTTGGAATTCAAAAAATTTCTATTACGAAAACTAGAAGTCAGGGGGTATTGTGTGTAGATAAAAAAAATCTAGACAAATGTATGCAAGCAGTACGATTTCTCGCCGCTTTAAAGCATATCAAGATGTTCTTTAATCTAAGCGTTTACATTATTGAGCAATATTTTAAAAATAATTAACGTTTGGCAGCTACAGGTTTTTTTGAAGAGATAAATAAATTTTTTTTTGGGAGACTGGATCAATTAATGATCTTAAATATTGTGGTTGGCCTTCAATAAGGTGAGTGTTTTGCTGAGAGTCCAGGAACATTAATTCGGTACCGTGATTTTGAAAAGTTCTCACGAAATTTGTGCATCTTCATGCTTACAAGAACAAACAAAATCATCTTCAGCTATGACGCTCATTTTCATATTGATGGCTAGCCATGCCAAATTGACAAAATAGCCGCATTTGGGGTTCAGAAAATCCACAAGTGATTGTTGAGAAACAAATCCATCCACAACGTGTTATTGTTTGGTGCGAATTTTGCTTATGGAGCCATTATTTCTTCGAAAATTCAACTGCTCAGACAATAACATCGCTATCGCCAAATAATAATTTATATTATTTTTTGTTTTTTATATAATTTATATAAAAAAAAAACACCAGTTTTTGGTGCCCAAATTGCAATATATGGACATGGTCGATATGCGGTTTCAACAAGACGGCACCACATGCCATACAGCCCCGATAAACAATTCAATTACTGCATTAGTCATTTCACTTCTTGCGTTAATTTTTGGGACACGCTTTATTAGAAGTCACCGTATTTTTCTTTGACTTCAGTAAAAATAAAATTCCAAAAAAAATATACAAACGACAACTGAATAAGTTATAACCAAAAAAAAAAACAAAAATAATTATAATAATAATAATATAAAAAATCAACAATTTTATTTTAGCACAATAACTTTCTATATCGCACACAAAAATAAATATTGCATGTTTTTTTTTTAAAATTATTTTATTATATTAAATCTATTTAATTATTGAATATTTTCTAATTTAAATAAACCAAAAGAAAAGCAAAAACAAAATAAAACAACTAAAATAATGCTTTGTAATTTGTTCTCATATCCAGAGTCTATCAAAAGTTATAAACTTTTTCTTAATTCATCATATACAATACATAATATATATATATATATAAGATACTGAGCTAAAATACTTATAATATTAACCAAAATTGGAATTATATTTTTTAAAATACAAAATAATATATATTGTAGAAAAAAAACTTATAGAAAATCTGTTATAAAATTATAATAATGTTAAAAATAGTTCAAATGTTAGTTTAGTCTTTTTTTTTTTCATTCATAAAACTTTTCTTATTTATTTCATATGAATTTATATCTCCCTCTCTCTCTCTCTCTCTTTATACTACATAGAATTATATCCTATATATTCTTCAATAAATTATAAATAATAATCATATGAAAAAAAAGAAATAAACAAAACTATCAGCAGCTTATAAATACAAAGACAAAACAGCAAAAAAATAAAGAAAATTAATACAATAGAAAATAAGAGACGGAAGGATTGATTAAATTTTCTTTCCTTTCAATAAAAAAATAGGAATTTATTTCGAAAAAAAAACCATTTACTTTTATAGTGGATATTATTAATAAGAAAGTAACAAAAAACAACAAAAAAAAGCAAATTTTATTTTACGTTAAGAAAAGAAAAACCAAATCATGGATAATAAAAATCATAAAATAAAAACTTATCTACACAGAGTTTTACTTCAAAAAATTACTTCTTCAGTTCGAATTCAAATAGATTTAAAGGACCTCGGAGAGTGGCTTTTGTTGTCGCTTATATGGCCCTGAGTTGTTATAGCGATAAAGACTAAAAGTTCAGAAAGATTATTAATAGAAATTCCAACGTACGAGGTCCATTCAAAAAGTATAGCGAATTTTGAATTTCCGCGGGTTACGTATATTCGATTTTCGATTTTTTGTGGCGTTATGTTGGTACTAATGTCTCTCACTTATGCCAAAAAGTTCGGCCATTTTGAATGTTCAGTTAATTTTTGACAGCTGCTTTGCTTGCACGTGTTTTGGCTCGTCTTCGATTTTTGCTCAATTTAGACCAAATACAGCATCGCATTAATATTGCTAAGGAGCTGTTGGACTCTGTCCGCGACGACCCAATTTTCTTCACAAGGTCATAACTGGTGACGAATCATGGGTTTATGGTTATGACGTGGAAACCAAAACTCAATCATCCCAATGGAAGCTGCCGCACGAGTCAAGACCAAAAAAAGCGCCAAGTTCCGGTGAATGTGAAGGTTTTGCTTACAGTTTTCTTCGATTGCAGGATCGTGGTGCATCATGAGTTCTTGCCACAGGGTAGAACGGTCAATGAGGAATATTACCTGCAAGTTATGCGTAAGTTACGCGAAGCAATCCGCCAGAAACGCCTGGATTTGTGGAAGAACAAAAATGGGCTTTTGCACCATGATAACGCCCCTGCTTACGCATCGTTGCTTGTGCGCGAATTTTTGGCCAAAAACAACACACTAATAATGCCGCAGCCACCGTATTCCCCAGACCTGGCCCCCTGTGATTTTTTCTTGTTTTCGAAACAGATTCTTTGATCCATTTTTTGGAATGGGCAAAAATCGAAGACGAACCAAATACGTTCATGCGAAGCAGCTGTCAAAAATTAACTGAATATTCAAAATGGCCGAACTTGTCGGCATAAATTCGCGTTACTTTTTGAACAGGCCTCGTACAAGGATCATTTTTAACTTATGGTTAAACTTTATTGATGGAATCAAGTAATCTCAATGGTGCAGAGATTTAGTTTTTTATCGTCAAAATCGATTTGCTCAATTTTTTTTTGGAATGCCAACGTATAGACAAGGTCGTTCTTTACAAAATACGTGACTGATTATTCAGACAACACAGTGCACGATGGAATCTCTACACAGTCTAACAGCTATAACCCTTATAGCTGTTAGACTGTGTAGAGATTTTAACATTGCATCTGTCCAAATAAAATGTTAACAAACCCCAAAATTTGAGTTTTTTTTAAATCAATTGGAAAATTCTTAATCGCGAGAGGAAAATACCCGAAAAAAAATTCTCCAAGAAATCCTTTCCCATACCTCCTTTCTCACCCGTCTGTTGGCCTACCAGTCCTAGAAAACTTCCTGGTATCCTAGATCATAAATACACTCCACGATCTGAATTCTGATCATTCCTTCCGATTCTCTTACATTAGACACTCTTTTTTCCTTAAAATCCTATTCTCCTGGACTTAATTATAAATTGGAAATTTGATTGGGACATTTTTAGACAGAACCTGGACCAACAGATTTATTTACAACGCAGCCTTTAGAATGAACACGACATAGACAATGCCGTAAACGACTTAACTGCTTGCATACACCATTAAAAAAATCTTAGCTTGCCTGATAAGCGAGTAAGGTCGAGCCAGGGTCCAAACAACCTTAGATTATATAAGAACTGGATAGGCGTCTCTATATAAAAATTCTGTCCAAATTTTTTTGGCAATACATTTGCGTAAGAACGCACCCACATGCAAAATAATAGAAATGGCGTAAATCAGTGGGGGCCAATTTTAAACTTCAGTATATGCGATTGAAAAGGTTCATTTAAAACCATTTTCATATGTGAGATGCCATTTATGAGTAAACAAATCGATTTTTTTTTTAAATTAGCCATTAACTTATTTTTTAATTAATTTAAATGCGTAAATCTACTGACAGCACTTTGGAAAATTTCCATAACACTTTCAGAAGAGTACTTTAAGAAGGCTTGCCTAGCTTAAAAACAATAAAGCCTTTTTCATTATATTCATTAAGTGCAGATGGGTTAAATAAATAATCATGGTCACTTAAAATATTTATTTAACCCATCTGGACCTGATTTCCCCTAAAATTTTCTTACAAACCCTTTACGTACGCCGGCACTGAACTATTTTCTGATAAACATTGAACTGTCACTTTTTTTAACAAATAAATCAATATAAGCCATTTAAATACATCACAAACTATATTTATGTTAATTTCTCTAGTAAAAATGAAGATGTCAATTTACTGAAAGAAATAAATTCCCGGCTTCCTCATTCCGTTGAATTCCCCACCAATTCTTTATATAAAACACTTCATTTTCTGATATAAAAACTTTCTATTAATTATTATCAATAATATAACTATTTATATAAATAGTTACTTTTTCGTAAATACTTCAAAAAAAAAGATAAAAACTACATTTTCACTTTTATTTTCCGATAATTGCCAAAATAACAACTTTAAACATAATAAAAGTATGCAAGCATTTCGGTATTCTACCACCACTTTCATGGAGAATGGCATGTTGTAAAACTCTCCGAAAGTCCACAAAATTGAGACGCTTGATATTTATGAAATAAATAATAAACTGAAAACTACAATTCTATTTCAAAAAGATTGTACAAAAAATAAAAATTGCCTGTTGTTGGGTTTAAATTGTAATTTTGTTTGCAATAAGCGAATTTAAATGAATATAAATTTTGCTTTTGGAATTCAATAAATTTCTATTTTGTCAGTTGGTATCATGTCTACATAAAAAAAAATCTACACAAAAGTATGCAAGCGTAACGTTTTCTCGCCGCTTTTGCAATAAATCAGAGAGAAAATTGCCTATACATATACGAAAATCTGACGTACTAATAAGTCACTCTGGACAGATGGAACCTAATCAGGAACGGACAAACAGAAAGCCGGCATCTTTAGAAAACGCTAAGCAAAACACCTTTAAATCACACGAAGTCAGCATGACGAAAAACTTCACAGAGAAATATCAACTCACTTGCCCATAAGTCCACCTCTTAAGTAATTAACTCTCTCCGAAGTTAAATCCAAAACCAATAAAAAATTCCCAGGATAACTTCGGAAATACTTAAGCGCATATTCAGAAAAAAAAATACTCGTCCTTAACTTTGGAAGTTTTCCATAATCAAAACCCAACAACCATCCTACCTCAAATAGACCCATCAAAAATCCTTGGAAAATTAATTAATCCTTAAACGCGTTTGTCCTACTTTTAAAACCGAGGGTGTTAACCGCAGCCATCAGTTTGGATTTAGAAGTGAGCATTCCACTATCCAAAGCAGTATCATCGAATAGTCGGTTACATAGCGTGTTCCCTAGACCAAAAGGAATACTGATCAGGCGTATTTTTGGGCATTTGTCATGCTTTCGACCGTGTACACCGAATTCTCTTTTTGCACGAATTTTTTTTAAACGAATTTGATTTAACACGAGTTAAAACGAAAAAAAAATTCTCTTTTTACACAAATTATTTTGTTTTAACACAATTTTCAATATTCTATGAGCTTTTTTATGAATTTTTCCGAGAATTTTTCTGATAAATTTGTTTCATTCTCACTCCTCACAAATACGCATTGTAACTTCGCGTTAAACTTTTTACAAATCAGTTAGATTATGTCGATTATATGAGTGGGATTCGCCGAATTATGCGTAGGGTAAACACGTAATGTATTTTTCGTGTTTTAGTTTAGTTTTGAGAGTTGAAAAAAAGACGTTTAGTTGATGTGGATATTAAAAAATTGTAAGTAAACTAAAGTTAGTGCTCGTATAGATTAATTAACTCAATAACAGGTAAGTTTTAAATAATTTTCAAATCTTTGCATTATTAATATGAAAAACATTATTGTTAGCCTTAACACAATGTCAAATAATTTACCTGTAATAAAAACGAAGAAGAAAACGATCAGTTTAGCTACTAAAATTTAAATGTTAGATCAACTTGCAATATGACAAGGTGCAACGGCTGTCGGAAAGCATTTTGGTATTCATGAAGCTACCATAAAAACGTCTTACATAAGAGATGTTGGCAAAGAGAAGATGGAAAAAGCTTTGGTAATGTGGATTGAAGATAAATAATAAAAAAGAATACCAGTAGATGGAATTACTATCAAGCAAACACCATTAAGAATCTATAAACGTATTAAAGAAGTTGAGCCAGGCACGTCATCTCAGTCAAAACAACCTGAATTTTCTGCAAGTACAGGTTGGATGACAAGTTTTCTTAAACGACATGCTCTCCATAATATAAAAATTAAGCGAGAAACTGCGTGTGCAGATAAATTGGCTGCCAAAGAATTTCCTCAACAACTTAGAAAAATTATTGAAGGTGGAGGATACACCCCAGATCAAGTTTGGAATGTAGATGAAAGTGGCTTTTTTTGGAAGAGAATGCCTAGGAGAACTTACGAGGGTCATTCAACAAGTACTTAGCCTCACCGCCCAATAGAACTGCTGTCACAAAAAAAATTTACCATCGTGCAGTACATTCTTTTAGTAGCCTACTGTCAAAGTTTCAGTTGATTCCCTTCATTAATTTTGTTTTGAGAGCCTTTGAAAGCGAGCGTGTCGGTCGGTTGCACAAAAATGGAAAAAGAACAACATCGTTCGGTGATTAGATTCTTGTTTTTGGAAGGGAAAACGCGCAGCGAAATCAAAAATCGCTTGGATGCTGTGTATGGTGACTCTTCTCCTTCGATGGCGACCGTCAAGAATTGGTTCAACGAGTTTGTTCGTGGCCGCACGTCGGTTTTTGATGAGCCACGTCCAGGTGCCCCGAAAACGGCTGCTACGGAGGAAAACGTTAAAAAAGTCCACGATCTCGTGTTGGCAGACCGTCGATTGTGTAGTATATCGAGATATTGTACACCCAGCCATGACTATAAACCGGGTGGCGTGATGTTTCACACACATCAATGCCACACAGCAATGGATGAGTCAGTCATGTAGACACCGTCATGCAGTTCACATGTCTCTGTATAATCATAAGGATTATACATAAATAAATAAGTCTAATATATTACAGATTGAAGGTTCACGAGATAGCTGAGACTGTGGGCATCGCAGTAGGAACGGTGCATCATATTCTACACGAAGAACTGTACTCTCCAGATTTGGCCCCCTGTGACTACTTTTTGTTTCCAAACCTGATAAAATCACTCGCCGGGAATAGATTTGGGTCGAATGAGGAGGTCATCGTCGCCACGGAAGCCTATTTTGCTTCCCTCGAGAAAATGTATTTTTTGGACGGGTTAAAAAAGTTAGAGCATCGCTGGGCCAAGTGTATCGAGCTTGAAGGAGATTATGTGGAAAAATAAATTGCCACCTTTCCAAAATTTTCGTTTTTCTTTTGTAGGCTAAGTACTTGTTGAATGACCCTCGTATGTTGCAAAATCGTAGAAAACTGCCGGTGGTTTTAAAGTAGCAATGAAGCATTGGATACCAAACAACAATGTTTTAAGTCGTGTAACATTTTTGTTTGGTTCCAATGCTTCAGGAGCAAAAAATAATAACTGATTTCCTTCTAAAAACTATTGAATTATCAACACAGGAGAATAGAGATGATAATACAGAAATATTTTCACGCAAACGTATAGTCTTACACAAACGTATGCGTTTATTGTCAGAAAGTGAAAGATAATATCTGAAATTTATATTAATAAATTTCAGATATTATCTTCTTTTTTTTTTCAAAGTATAATTTATTTTTTATAATATATTTAATGAATTAAAATGTGTAAGCACGAAATAAATTCTTAAGTGAACTTTATCAAGATTTTTGAAATATTGTTTATTGTACTTTTCAATTTGGAACCAATCTACTATTCTTCTATTTCCACCGGTGTCCCTCAGGGAAGTATCGTAGATCCAATTCTTTACAATTTGTATACCGAAGATATTCCTTGAGTGGTGATATTCTTCCCGTAACATATGCTGACGATACAGCCATCCTTTCACATCACAAAGATCCTTTCACAGCCCCCACTATTTTACAGAACCACATCCAATCCTTAGAAACCTGATTCAAAAGGTGGAGAGTGGGAATAACTGAGTAAAAATCTGCTACAAAAAAAACGATTGTTTTTTAAACTTATATGCGATAAACCCTAAGAATTTAGCAAAGTACCGTTTTCTCCCAACTTTCCCAAATTTGCTTGTGACAAAAATATATGAAGTTGGAGATTACATTTAAATTTAAAAAAAAATTATCAATCAATAACGTTATTACAAAATTTTTTTGACTTTTATCAAAAGTTTATAATTTTTTTTAAAATTTCGTGTCAAAAAAGGTGATATTTAATAAAAGATTGGAAAATTTGTAAAAAGTTCCTTAGAATTGTACAGATTTTTATTAATTTTAAGTGTATTTTTCTTAGAAAAGAGCCCGTTTAGATAAAATATTTCTAAAAAAAACTTGTTTTTTTTGTTAAAATGAGAAAATTGTTTGAATTTCGCGCCAAAATTTTTTTCCCATTTAATAAAAGATTAGTAAATTTTTTAAAAAAGTGTTTAAAATTTTAATATTGTATTTTTTACAAAAAGTTATTATACATTGATAATTATGTAATTATCAATGTATAATAGATTTTTAAATTTATTTGTAATAAAAATTATAAACACTTTTGTTAATGGTTCTCGAAATTAATAATTCTTAAGTGGTTTACGTTTACTCGCCTCCGGAACACTTTATTTTCGATTACATTAACCAGAACTCTCTCTATTATTGATTGATATTCCAATTCAGCTTTAATAAATTTTTTTTAGAAAATCTTTATTATTGATCGATTTACCATTAATGTTCCCTTTAAACAGACAATATTTCGGAATTTATAAGATTTAAAATGAAAATCTTAAATCCGTGTTTAAATTTTTCGCCCAAAAAAATAGAACGAAAAGTACAATTTTTAGTCAAAATTACTTCAAACTGCGGTGTAATTGTTTACTTTCGATGCCATTTTATCGTCTTATTTGCAGTGAAATATTTTTCCTCTATAAAATAATTTGGTATATTTTTTTTGTTCACATATTAATGATATTTTGTTGCATAATTTTACAAAATATTTCCTAATTGAAAATTTTTGTGAGTAATTTTATATGATTTATTAATTTAAATGAATTTAGAATGAAAATATGATAATTCCTCTTATTCGAACGTAGAAAAACATATTCAGCTACTTACACTGTCAGAATTCAAATTGTCACAAAACATTTTGACAACTCTCTGAAATTTGCAGCAGGCAGCACTATTAGTTAAGCGTGACAGATACTTTGAACAGCCATTATTTTTGTGTTGCGGTCATTATTTTTGTTTGCATAATTCATTGGGATATCTTCTGATGGAAGCAAATGTATCTTTTTAGACGTAGACTTTGTGAGTAACTGTAATTAAGTAAAGTGCGTATTCGCTGTGGATTTGTGGGGCTAAGAATTTAGCCGGTTGGGAATTTTTGACAGCCGCTAACCGGTTAGGCCTGAACCATGTCACTCAAGGATTTGATAAAATTCGACATTGTAAATATAGTTTTTGATTAATTAGTGTTTGAAAGGGTTTTGTGTTCATTTGTTAATTCGAAATTTGATAATTATTATTATTATTTGAATAGGAATGGGGCCATGAGAGATTAGTTCGCGCCCAACAAACTGTTGAGGCCCGCCCGTATGACATTGAATCTTGGTCGGTGCTATTGCGTGAGGGGCAAGGTCGTCATGTGAATGGAGTTCGATCACTTTACGAGTCGTTGGTGGCTGTATTTCCGACAACAGCACGATACTGGAAATTATACATAGAACAGGAGATGAGAGCGCGCAACTTCGAACGTGTTGAGAAGCTCTTCCAAAGATGTCTGATCAAAATCCTAAATTTGGATCTTTGGAAATTGTATTTGACTTATGTTAAAGAGACAAAAGCTGGACTAAGTACACACAAGTATGCCAAGAACTACCAAATTCCCAAACCATTCGTTGACAATTTAATTTTGTGCCCATTTTAATGTTTTAGGGAGAAACTAGCACAGGCGTACGATTTCGCTCTTGACAAAATCGGAATGGATTTGCATTCATTTTCCATATGGCAAGATTATATCGCATTTTTACAGAGTGTAGATGCAGTCGGAAGTTATGCGGAGAATCAAAAAATCACAGCCGTTCGGAAAGTTTATCAAAGAGGCGTTGCTACACCGATAATCGGTATCGAAACATTATGGAAAGATTATATTGCTTTTGAGCAGAAAATCAATCCAATCATATCGGAAAAAATGAGTCTGGAACGATCAAGGTTGGAGTTATATCCCAAATTGAATAGTGATTTGGTAATATTTTTACTAATTCCGTTTTGATTATTATATTCTTTTAGAGATTATATGAACGCTCGTCGCGTTGCTAAGGAATTGGAAATTGTTACAAAAGGTCTTAATCGTAATTTACCCGCTATTCCACCAACATTAACTAAGGAGGAAATGAAACAGGTTAGCTAGCTAGCTATATATACGAAAGTTTTTCTATTGTAAATATTTTTATGAATTTCATCCCATTTCAGGTTGACCTCTGGAGAAAATACATCGCATTTGAAAAATCAAATCCACTACGAACGGAGGATACAGCCTTAATAACTCGTCGTGTAATGTTTGCTACCGAACAGTGTCTTCTCGTTTTAACACACCATCCAGCCGTTTGGCATCAAGCAGCACAATTTCTTGATCAAAGTTCAAAACTTCTTATGGAAAAAGGAGTGCGTATATTTCTTATCGACAAAATTATCACCAATCGGAATTTCTATACAATTTTCTGTATATTTTTTTTTATTTTTTATAATAACTTTTAACCACCATATCGAAATGAGATTTTTACAATTAATTTCTGTGATATACAAATTTTTCTCATCTATGTACAATATTATTATTATCGTTATTTTAGTAATTTTTATTAAAGCAATTTCAATATTCTATAAAGAAAAAAGAAAAAAAAAGAAACAAAAAAGAAACAAAACAAAAATGAGGCATTTCATTTCTTGTTTGTACACTTAATTCTAATCTATAATTTTCCTGAATTGAATTTATTTTGTATTAGTGTAGAAAAGTAGATTAATATTAATTTTTGAAACAGTTTCCACTCTCTCTCACTCTCTCTCTCTGTTCTTTGATATTGAATGTCCTCCTTTTTCTTAGAAGTTTTCATTAAATAATTTGTAGTTTTGTCTTAACTATTTGATACCGAAAACAAGAATTACTTTGACTGATTTTGTAATTTTAAAAGCAATGTTTATGAATAAATGAAAAAGTTTATTGCCATTAAAACCGAAGCTTTTGTCATAGAATCAAAAGTATTGCAACAGGAAAATCGTAAAAATCGTTAAAATAACTTGGAAAAAAATAATATATTCAATTGCCGGGGCAGGGGGTGGGGGGTATGGTTTGTCAAAAATGATTTTTTCTGAACAAAATTTGATAAAATTTTCATTTAAAAAAAAAAAAATTTTCATAGAAGATAAAAAAAAAATTCCGAATGATTTTTCGTTTATTTTTTTATTTTTTTTGTATATCGTCTTCAAAATTATTTGATAAATTTTTTTTTTATTTTTTAGGATGTTACAGCTGCACGTGCATTTAGTGACGAAGCGGCTAGCATATTAGAACGTTCAGTTAGTGGTGTGTTATGTAAAAATGCACTTTTGTATTTTGCATACGCTGATTTCGAAGAAGGTCGTATGAAATATGAAAAAGTCCATCAAATTTATAATAAATTCTTATCGATACCCGATATTGATCCAACATTGGTAAATATTATTATTTGTTCTTAAATTTCGATTTGTTTATGATTATTTGGAATAAATGCTTGTCCAGTTGTTATGCTGGTCTAATTAAAATGTTATCTTTTGAAATAGAATAATAGAAAAGTTACACTAAAAACGGATAAAACACTTGCTTTTATAAAAGCATTTATGTAAAAATGCGAATTATAAAACATGTGCGTCATTAGGGCTAGAAAAAATTATCATACTAAAATTAAACACGTGCGTCATAAATCGCGTGCGCCAACAAAAAAACACGTGCGCCAAAAACACGTGCGCAAAAAAATGACGTAATTGCACACGTGCATTTAAAAACGGTTGCATTATAAATCGCGTGCGTCATTAAAGCTAATAAAATTCATGCTGCATTAAAAACGTGCGCCAAAAAAAGGGCGCGAAAAAATACGTGCACCAAAAATTTCTTACGCTAAAAAATGGCGTCGTAACGCATGTGCGTTTTAAAAGCACGTGTATTAAAGTCACTTGCGTCATTAAGGCTAGAACAAAAAATCATGCTATATTAAACGCGTGCGTCGCAAAAATACGTGCGCCAAAAAACACGTGCGCCAAAAATTACAAAAATACGTGCGTCATAAAATCCGTGCGCCAACAAATACGTCCGCAAAAAAATGGCGTATAGAAAACATGCGTTTAAAAACCGGTTCATTGTAAGATACGGGTGTCATTACAGCTAGAAAAAAATCACGCTACATTAAACGCGTGCGTCACAAAAACACGTGCGCCATTAAACACGTGCCTCAAAAAAACACGTGCACCAAAAAACACGTGCGCCATAAAATAAGTGTGCAAAAAAATTGGCTTCATATAACATGTGCGTTTAAAAACACGTGTGTCATTTAAACTCGAAATAACGGTGCTTTAGTAAATACGTGTCAAAAGAAACACGTGCGTAAAATAAGCGTTCGTCAAAAAAAAAATGCGTCAAAAAAAATGTTTTGAAAATCGATTTTTTTTTGTTAATTTTGGAGAAAATATGAAATTTTTTGGCCGCAAAAAAAGAAATTATTTCAACTTATTTTTGCAGACCTATGTCCAATATATGAAATTTGCACGACGTGCAGAAGGTATAAAATCGGCAAGGGCAATATTTAAAACAGCACGAGAAGATATACGGACGAGGTATCATGTTTTTGTGTCAGCAGCCCTGATGGAGTATTACTGTTCCAAGGATAAGGACGTGGCGTTTAGGATTTTCGAATTGGGCTTGAAACGTTTTGGTGGCAGTCCCGAATATGTAATGTGCTATATTGATTATTTATCACATTTAAACGAGGATAATAATACGAGAGTCCTGTTCGAACGTGTCCTATCGTCCGGTGGCTTAACGGCCCAGCTATCGGTTGAAGTGTGGAATAAATTTCTTGAATTCGAATCAAATATTGGCGATTTGTCGAGTATAGTAAAAGTGGAAAGAAGACGGAGTGCCGTTTTAGAGAATGTAATTAATTTGAATGCAAAAATGTTGGGTTGTCGACAATTCAAAAAAATATTTTCTTTTATTCACAGCTTAAAGAGTACGAGGGCAAAGAGACTGCTCAATTAGTCGATAGGTACAAATTTTTGAATTTGTATCCATGCTCACCAATAGAACTAAGGTCAATCGGGTATAGCAATGTAAGTTATGCTTAATAATAACTAATAGACGTGTAGCCAAACACTAACGAACATTTTTGTAAACACCCTCCAATACAGACGAAAAAAATAAACTAAAATTTCTATAGTCTTGATGAACATAACCAAAAATAAATTTCACTTTAATAAAAAAATGCTAAAATGCACGTAATTTGTCCGTTTCCTTTGTTAGACACTTAATACGATTGGAGGAGGAAAATCAGCACAATGCGAAAACACTGCTGAAGTAGTGAATAATCTTCCGAAGCCAGATTTCTCACAGATGATTCCATACAAACCAAAAGCGAACGCTTTTAATGGAGAACATCCACTAGCTGGCGGAACATTTCCACAACCGCCAGCATTGGCCGCACTTTGTTCAAGACTACCACCACCAATTTGCTTCCGTGGTCCATTCGTTAGTGTCGATAGCCTCATAGACGTGTTCAGTCGCATACAATTACCTGATCGTAAGTCTTTAAAGATTTTTAATTTCCTTTTTTTGTTTTTTTTTCTTCTTTTCTTTTTTTAGAGAAAACTCTAAAAATAAAATAATATAAACCAAAGAAAGGTTTTCTGTTTAGATAATAACGAAAGATTATTTCGTTTATAATCGAAAATATTTTCAGCTCCAGCACCTACCGGTGATCACGGTTGTGATGCAAAACTGTTCGATTATGCAAAAATGGTCCATTGGATTGTTGATGATTGTACATATTCGAATGATGGTGGAATGAAGCGACGTCGGTTACTACCGACCGGCGATGATAGCGACGATGAAGGAAATGCATCAGCACCACCACCAAATGATATATACAGACTGAGACAACAGAAACGATTACGTGTAAATGTATAAAAGAAAATATAACGGCGCCAATTGTGAATAAAAAAGTGTAAACAATTACAAAACGGTATCAAATTTTTGATATCAATTTTACCTCAAATTATGGGAATTGATATCCGAAATTAAGTCATACACTTGGATGAGTAGGCAGTAATCAAGGATATGAAGAAAAACTATTACGATTAATAATTGTCTAAGAGTCTATTTTCAAAAAAGAACTTTACACAAATCATATGGAAAAAATTAGAAAAAGAATAGAGTCAAGTAAAAATAAAATTAAAAAAAATTTCATTTTTAATCATTTTTCGTTGTTTGTTTTACTTGTTTTAATTATTTACCATTTTATATAGTTTCTCAACTACGATGACAATTGATTATATTCAATACGTATTCACCTTCAAAATTAAAAATAATTGAAATTTTTAATATCGTTTTTTACGATTTAAACAGATGAAATTCGATTCTTGAAAATTTGCTAAAAATTCCATTAAAAAGCTTCCAAGAAAAATTGCACTTACAAATTTTGGTAAAATAATATTTTGCCTAAAGTTGTACGGTAAAAGTTTCATCGTAAAAATTCTGTTAGAAATTTTACGATAAAATTTTCCCTGTTCAAAGTTTCCGGTAAAATTTTCACGGTAAAAATGTTACAGTTAATATTTCTGAAAAGGGATTACGGTAGAAAAAATTTCAAAATAAGCTTACGTTAAAAATTTGCGGTAAAAAGTCGCAATAAAAATTTACGGTCAATTTCCAGAAAATTTTTTACGGTAAAACATTTTGGTACAAATTACTTGGTTAAAGTTGCCGATAAAATTTTCATGGGGAAAATGTCACAGTAAAGATTTCCGGAAACGGGGTTACGGTAAATAAAAGTTAAAAATGAATTTACGTCAAAAATGTGCGGTAAAAAGTCGTAGTAAAAATTTACGGTAAAATATTTCGGTACATAATTCTGGAAGTAATTTTACGGTACATATTTTTCTGTTCAAAGTGCAGGTAATATTTTTATGGTAAAAATGTTACAGTAAATATCTCCGAAAAAGTTGTTTCGGTAAAAAAATTGAACATAAATTTACGTTAAAAATGTGCCGTAAAAAGTCGCAATAAAAATTTACAGTAAATTTCCAGGAAAAATTTTACGGTAAACTATTTCAGTACAAATTGCTTCGTTAAAATTGGCGGCAAAACTTTCGAGGTGAAAATGTCAGTAAATATTTACGCTAAAGATTTCTGAAAAATGGGTTACGGTAAAAAAAACGTTCAAAATTTGCCGTAAAAGGTCACGGTAAAAATTTAATAGTAAGTTTTATGGTAAATTTTTGAAATTTTTTTTTACGGTAAACATTTTACGATAAAATTTTACGGTGCAAATTTCTCGGTTAAAATTGCCGGTAAAATTATTACGGTCAAAATGTTACGGTAAAAATTTCCGAAAATGAGGTTACGGTAAAATAATTTTCAAAATTAATTTACGTTAAAAATTTGGGGTAAAAGGTCACGGTAAACATTTCCGGACAAAAATTTTACAGTGAATATTTGCAGTTACCGTAAAAAATTTGCAGTAAAATTTACGGTAAAAAGTAACGGTAAGTAAAGTAACATAAGTTTACGGTAAGTAATGTAACATAAAGTCATCAATTTATGATATTTTTACTGTAAAAATTTTACGATAAAAATTTTCGGTGCAAATTTCTCGATTCAAATTGCCGGCAAAATTTTCAAGGTAAAAATTTTACAGTAAAAATGTCACACTAAATATTTACGGTAAAGATTTTCGGAAAAGAGATTACGGTCAAACAATTTTCAAAATGAATTTGTGATAAAAATTTTACGCTCGAACTTTCACAGTTAAGATAATAAAAATTCATAATTTGAAATAATATCAAATCGAATCCTCCACCTACCCATGAATACTTAAAAAAAAAATATTTCACAAACAGACTAGAATTCAACTCTAGTAGGAGAAAGAGGGGCAATTCGGTTGTATTATGCGCATTCGAAATACATTCCACTGACGTTTATCGTTCCCCGTTCAATTTGCTTTTTACCGAATGGGGGAAAATTCATCCGGTTTTATTTTGCACGGACAAGCAATTCACTCGCACTAGTTTTTGGTTTTGTTTTGGTATTTTTAACTAGACGAAAACCGATATTTTCAAAACAATTCATTGTGGAAGCGTGGACGGGGTGGAAAGTTGGGGTACATGAAAAGGGATGAAATTTGCTTGCTGAAACATTAAGGGATGAACGGTTGAACAGTAGAACACCGAATGCTGTTTGGGGTAGTAAATATTCTGAGTGAATACAAGGTGGATATTTGGATGGCGATATTATTGGTGGGCTCGGGAGTAGTCTTTGGGAAAGACGATTGCATCACACACAGCAAAATCGCCCTCAATAATGTAAAGCGTGTCATGCTCGCTTGACGTAGAGAATCTTGATTGGATTGCAACAATTCAATTTAAAATGTTTGCGACTTTGATCGATTTGCATTCGTTCAAAGGATTTGTGTGTGATTGCAGAATTCCTAAACGCTCGCCCGGCATTTCGTTTACGGGCAGAGCGGTTCAGGACGGAATTGTTTATACACAAAATGTATAAGGAAAAGAACGTTTAGCCCTCGTTTCACGGAATTTTGTCTGGTGTTTTCTATCATGTTTTGTTATTCAATTTCTTAAAGATACTGACTGACTGCTGGAATACCGAATTTCCATAAAATTCTCTACTGAAATTTTCCATAAAAGTTTTCTCTTAAAATTTTCTCTTAAAATTGTCCATTAAAATTTTCTATTAAAATTTCGTATAAAAATTTTCTATTAAAATTTCGTACAAAAATTTCTATCAAAATTTTCCATAAAAATTGTCTTAAAATTTTCCATAAAAATTTTCTATTAAAATTTTCCATAAAAATTTTCTATTAAAATTTTCCATAAAAATTTTCTATTAAAATTTTCCATAAAAATTTTCTATTAAAATTTTCCATAAAAATTTTCTATTACAATTTTCCATAAAAATTTTCTATTAAAATTTTCCATAAAAATTTTCTATTAAAATTTCGTATAAAAATTTTCTATTAAAATTTTCCATAAAAATTTTCTATTAAAATTTTCCATAAAAATTCTCTATTAAAATTTTCCATAAAATTCTCTACTGAAATTTTCCATAACAATTTTCCATAAAAAATTTTCTCTTAAAATTTTCCATAAAAATTTTCTCTTAAAATTTTCCATAAAAATTTTCTCTTAAAATTTTCTCTTAAAATTTTCCATAAAAATTTTCTATTAAAATTTTCCATAAAAATTTTCTATTAAAATTTTCCATAAAAATTTTCTATTAAAATTTTCCATAAAAATTTTCTATTAAAATTTTCCATAAAAATTTTCTATTAAAATTTTCCATAAAAATTTTCTATAAAAATTTTCCATAAAAGTTTTCTATAAAAATTTCGGTAAAAATGGTGCGTAAAAATATTCGGTAAAAATGTCCAGTGAAAATTTTTCCTAAAACTTTGCATAAAACTTTTTGGTAAAAATATTCGGTAAAAATTTTCCATAATTTTTAGTAAGAATTTCTATAAATCTTTTTTAAAAAGATTTTTCGTAAATGCTTTTCTATATAATTATAAGGGAAAATTTACATAATGCCTATAAAATTATAAACAAGAAAAAGACATCTTGGCAAAAGAAATAAATTTAAATCTTAAAATGCCAGCTTCTGTCCGCTTTTTTTGGCACAACCTTTTGATAAATAATGGCCGAAATTAAATTCGAAATTGCACGAAATTTATTTATTTCTAAAGTAATTGGACATAATATAAAAACGAACATTAAAAAAAAAACTACGAAAAAACTACAGGCAAGAAGACAAATAAAGTAAAACTAAATCTTTTAAACTTAATAAAAAAAATACATCGAAAAATGAGGGAAGCACGCTGCTCTAACGTTTGAGGAGAATCCATTTTGAAGACAAACTTTTTGTTTCGCCTCATAAAATTTCACTCAATCGGTGCTGAATTTTTGGTGGTGGCTTTGATAAATGCCCGCTTATTAATTTAATTACACAGTTTCTTAACTAAAACATTAAATTAAATGGTGGCTCTTTTAATTATGGGATTTTTTCTTCGCCATTTTGTTAAGTCGACTTTTACCCGCAGCATGTAGGTTGCTTCAAAGGTTGACTTTCTTTTTCAGATTGTTTTGTACAAAAACAGATTTTGTTCGTACTTATTTTTGTTATTTACTTTTAAATAAATGAAATCATAACACAAAAAAAAAATGGTGGACAAATGTAAGATGGAGTAGGCAGAAGAAAGGAAAATGGAAATTAAAGAAATCAAAATGGTGTCATTACAGTTGAGAGAAGTTTAAAGGCGGATTTCTAAATAAGAATGTGAGAAAATTTAGGGTAAAAACTCGTTGGAAAACTTAGCTGCGAAATTGTAAAGGCGGAAAATAACTAAACCACAAAAATATCAAAGCGGGAAGGGGAATTTCCCTATTCACTATTCAAATGTATAAAGAACGACTATGAATACAAATAAATGCGAATGGAAACATACACACATACATGCGTATATGGTAATAAAGGATCTCGTAAATTAATTAAGATAAAATCATTCAATTTGTTAAAGCTTAAACAGTGCATTTACCAAGTTACTCGTATCTTGTTCAGGATTGTGAGACAAATTAGAGTGCCTCGTTTATAATTGTATAGTGTAGTTATTAATTAAGATACAAAAGAAGAGGGATGATGCGGAGTGTAAATAGGTAATGTGTACATATCAAAGAGGATTTAATTATTGTTCCACTTAATGAGAATGGAAGATAAATAACACGTTATTATTATGTTGAGTTCATCGGGCATTAAAAGAAGTCAACAAATCCTTTAAGAAGAAACTTTCAATGATAAATCAATTTTCTATTTAAAAATTACGAAAATTTGTTGAAGAGATTTTTGCATAAAAAAAAATTCCTCAGATTTGGAAATATTTTCGGTAAAGTGAAGTTATGTAAACTCTTGAAATTTACAAAAAAAATTTACAGTAAAAATTTACAGTAAAAATTTACAGTAAAAATTTACAGTAAAAATTTACAGGAAAAATTTCCAGTAAAAATTTCCAGTAAAAATTTCCAGTAAAAATTTACAGTAAAAATTTACAGGAAAAATTTACAGAAAAAATTTACAGGAAAAGTTTACAGTAAAAATTAACCGTAAAAATTTCCAGTAAAAATTTACAGTAAAAATTTACAGTAAAAATTTACAGTAAAAATTTACAGTAAAAATTTACAGTAAAAATTTACAGTAAAAATTTACAGTAAAAATTTACAGTAAAAATTTACAGTAAAAATTTACAGTAAAAATTTACAGTAAAAATTTACAGTAAAAATTTACAGTAAAAATTTACAGTAAAAATTTACAGTAAAAATTTACAGTAAAAATTTACAGTAAAAATTTACAGTAAAAATTTACAGTAAAAATTTACAGTAAAAATTTACAGTAAAAATTTACAGTAAAAATTTACAGTAAAAATTTACAGTAAAAATTTACAGTAAAAATTTACAGTAAAAATTTACAGTAAAAATTTACAGTAAAAATTTACAGTAAAAATTTACAGTAAAAATTTACAGTAAAAATTTACAGTAAAAATTTACAGTAAAAATTTACAGTAAAAATTTACAGTAAAAATTTACAGTAAAAATTTACAGTAAAAATTTACAGTAAAAATTTACAGTAAAAATTTACAGTAAAAATTTACAGTAAAAATTTACAGTAAAAATTTACAGTAAAAATTTACAGTAAAAATTTACAGTAAAAATTTACTGTCAAAATTTACTGTCAAAATTTACAGTAAAAATTTACAGTAAAAATTTACAGTAAAAATTTACAGTAAAAATTTATGGTGAAAATCTACGGTAAATTTTACGGTAAAAATTCACAGTTAAATTTACGGTGAAATATACGGTAAAAATTTGCAGTAAAATTTTGCGGTAAAAATATACAGGAAAAATTTATAGGAAAAATTGCCAGAAAAAATCGACGGTAAAAATGTACGGTATAAATATACAGAAAAAAATTTACAGTAAAAATTTACAGCGAAAATTTACAGCGAAAATTTACAATAAAAATAAAAAATTAAGTAAAAATTTACTGTAAAAACGTACGGTAAAAATTTACGGTAATAATTTACGGTAATAATTTACAGTGAAAATTATCTGTCAAAATTTATGGTAAAAATTTATGGCAAACAATTTTAGTAAACATTTTCAGTACCATTTTCTGTAGATATTTTTCATAAAATTTTTTGAGTAAAAATATTTTCAGCTGAATAAATAGAAGAAAAACACCAAAATCAGCTACTTCCAGTCGGAATCAATAAGCAAACAACAATCAACAACCCGAAGACCTTATAGCAAAATATGTGAGGAAATGATGCGAAATTTTTCACCAGTCGTCTACTATATTAAATAGCAATTCATAAATCCTTGAAAATTGCTCACATTTATTCCAAGTTCAAATGTCCGTGCATTCATTCGTAGAATCGAATTTGTTTTGAAGTGCCTATGAGCACGCATAGAGTAGTTTTAGGAGTATTCGAACATGACCCAAGCTCGGAGGGCTTAAGTCAAATTAGATGAATTTTCCTCATTATATGTCAATGTCTTTGTAAATAGTCTATCGTAGTCGTATATGGGCTTGGTAACATCATGTAATATGTGCCTAAGAGTATGTGTGGAGGACAAAATTTTCCAGAGTTCACATAACCTCACTTAACGAAAAGTATTCTGTTAGCCTCACCGCAAAGCACCAGTGCTCGTCTACTGTAGACTCGTAGAGGACGCGGGATCTTGGGTAGCTGTGACAAATCATTTGCAATCCTTTAGACCAAAACAAAATTTGTCAAATAATTTTCTTTCTCCTTTTCAATTAGATAGATGGCTCAGAATCATTGAAGTAAATGGTGTGAAATAATCCGTTTGTATTATCTTTCATATATCATTTCAACAAATTCGTTTTGGTCGGTTGATAGTTAAAGAATAGTCAACGAAAAGGGCTGAGGGATTGGTGGGATATTAGGGAGCGTCACAGATTAGACAAGGGAGTGTTCATATACTCATATTGCTAGATTGGAGGTCGTATTGAGATCAGACGACGCTCGTACAGGTCCAAGGGAGACTGGCCTGGCCGAAGAATGGGGCTTCTTTCAATGATAGTCTGAATAGGTAAGCTAAACGGATAAATGCTTGGTTGGCTAAATTTCTGACTAAATGATACCAAGCGTTGACTACCGACTAGACTCCGAGCACACTTCTGCCGCTTGTTTAGATACTCGTAGATTTTAGGGTAGGAGTCTTTCATGTGAAATTATATTCCTTTCGTTAGCATTTATGTGCGAATAAATACATACTCTTAATGAATGGATGGCTCTTCACTCTTTAACTAATCGTATTACATGAATTCAAAAGTACATGTGTAGGATGAAGCCAATTCTGAAAATGATTATACCAAAAAAGGGACTGTGATAATGATGATGACGATGGCGATGAAGATGACGATACCGACTATGATGGCCATGGCGATGGTGATGATGATAACTTGGATGGCCATCATAATAACGATCGAAACGCCTCTTCCAACAGCGATGAACCAAAAACTTCTACGATTAAGAATTGATAACGAAAACAAACATATTCTTGGAATCCGAAACAAAGAAGAAAAATTCAAAGAAACTCGAAATTTTGTCGAAAATACAGATGAAGCGGACAGAGTCGGTATTTAATATGCAAAGATGTCTATCCTTAAGGGAGTAAATGTTATTATTGTATTAAATATCGATACGACAATATACGATTAGAATTTATTCACTTTGTCACAATAAAATCACTCTCCGGAGCTAGAAAGGCATCATGAAAGGGTAAACTTTTATTTGTAAGCCTCATCTATGGTCATTTTGTGTGTGTGTGTGTGTTTTTTTTTAAATTTCAAAAATATTGCAGGATTTTTTCAGAGAGTTCTGAATCATATAAGTCATTTTATAAAATAATCTGAAGAATATGGTGAATTGTCCTTTAAAAGAATTGGGCAGGGAAAATTCTCAATAATCAGGATTTACCTATGATGTCCTTGTTCAGTAAGCAATCTCAGTCTTGATGCTATTCCTGTACCGGTAAACTAACGATTGGCTATATTAAAATGAAATTTTAAAATGGAATCCTTGAATTGTCCCAAAAAAAAAACTCGTTCCAACGAAAACCCACATGATTCATGGAGTTTCCAAATGACCTCATGGTCATGGCGCTGGAAAATGGCGTCTGGCTTTTTTCCGCGAGACCTTTCTAAATCGTCTTTTTTCCAAACAGATCCTATTTCAGTCAGCCCAGATTATTTCAGTCGAAATTTATCAACCTAAAGCCGAAGCTACTGCATAAAAGGACCTTGGTTTTGGCAGTCCTTGTGTATTCGTCGATAACTAGGGTGTGCAGAAAGAGCCATTTCAAAGTATTGGACACGTGCGAAAGAAGCATTTTCCCAAAGAATACTTGGTCCACTACGATAATTCCGATGTCAAATTAATAATAAAGCCTGAGAGTGCTACACCGAACGCCTGGTAGCTGTAGAGTTAGTCTCAATACGCTGCGGTGGACGAGATACTAAATTCGTATGGATAATGAAGATCGTGCATCGTAGCAGCATTTATGGTAGCAGACGATTAGGTACGCCCTACAATCGATGGGCCTATAGTGGTAGCGAGGACGCGTGGGTTATGTTGAGAGCACTGAAACGGAGGACCTCTACGGGAGGTCGATACATCTGGAATAATACGATTCAGTAGATCTAGACCATTGCGTTTGGTGCAAACTATCTCCCCTTCAATGCTTTAAAGTTATGGGGTTAACATTGAAATACAGTAAGGTTACTATGCTATTGCTGTAGTACGCTTGACTACCCGCACAGGGGGATTCTTTTTGATGTAGATCCGTAGGATCGATACTTCAAGTGGCTGACCGGTCTTGGCGAACCCGCGGTCCTGAGCTAGTCTAGCAGTGCCAGGAAATTACAAATTTTCTTACTGTAGCCATTTAGATTGAAGAGTACTCACCAGATACTCTTTTAATAATAAAAACTGGCACCACGAAGATCGGGAGCCCAACACTGATGCGTCCGCCATTCCGGGCCGACATGAGGAGTCTTTGGGTGGATATGTAGTTGTCACCTACATCGCAGGAACATGTTTCAGGACTGCAGCGAAGGGATGGCAGCTGTCACTGCAAATAATAGTAGAGGTTAAGGAAGTCCTTGCTACCAACAGTTAGGGTAACTAGCTTGTAACTGGCTACTAATTGTTATCAAATGGACCTACAAGGGATGGATGGGGCTGATTTACTATAAATTTTTCCTGTAATTTTTTACCGTAAACTTTTAACGTAAATTTTAACTGTAAATTTATACTCTAAATTTTTACTATATTTTTTTCTTGTGAATAGACCTACCACGGATGGATGGGACTGGTTTAGAGGCAGAATCAGGTGGTTGCATATATGTGCGTGGAGTAACAGGGGAGTGGTCTGCTGGTTGAGATCGCTCACTATTGGTCTTGACAGACGGTTGAGCTAAATGCACGAATCATGAAAGGTAATTAATGGAGGTGGATGGCAGAGATGGTATCAAGACCAAATGTGTTCAAGCGAGCTGGGTTGATAAAGCGTTGGTTAGCGAGCTCGGTTGTATATAGCGATGCGTCCAACTACCTGGCTCTAGTCAGCTGAGCTGGGGACATCCATTACTTAACCGGTCTGTTTTTGCGCGTTGATTGGGCGTATCTCAATTCCTATCGACGAGTATGCCACGTTACAATTACACGCTGCTTGGTTCCAGCCGAGAAAATAAATCTATACCATGGGATCAGGAAGTCCCAAGAGGTTATTTGCAGCTCTTGCTCAAATATGTGATGTTGACCCCCTTGTCGGAGTATCATAGTATCTATGGGTTACCAAAAGGACTAGCTAGTATCTCATTCCATTGGTTATAGAACCAACTTCATGGGGAGAGAGCGTACGGCCAATTGGTATCTTAGATATCCCCTAAAGGGTAAAATATGAAACTATATAAAATATCTTACTATAAAGACATATAATTTCTGTCAATGGGATACTATCAAAATTAATGTAGTTAAACCATCGAAATCATCATGACGATTTTATAAGAGAATATAAACATGGAAATATTCGAAGTAATCTCTAGGAAATATGATATCATTTATTTTAAGATGAAAGATTGCCATTATTCTATAGATACTCAACTTCCTCTCCCCCCAACCCCCTCCACAAAGCCCATTAAGTATAAGAACGTTACTTTTTCAGGTTCATTCGATTTCATCCCCTAATGTTCAGAGTTATTGTTTTAACTTCCCCCTCCAGTTGATGACGGGGCATCACCACTCTATTCATATCCAGATGAAAGTCTAATGGAGTCACTTTATAAGCTTCCGACGAGACTATCGAGAGCAGCAACATTTTATTCGAGCACACTTTCACCATCGAACACGTAAAGAATTCATAAGTGCGTTCTTATTCACACCATTTCTGACTAGTCTGATTCATAAAATATTAAAAAACTTTGAGCTTTGATGTAAATGGAACCGACGACTATTCATAATCAAACGGTAGCTTTTTCCTATTAACAAATCTTAAAATTAATCAATTTAGATTAGTTTGACGTTATTTTGTTCTATTGTAAGTTAAGTAAGTAAGCATAAATCTATCGATTCTCTATCTTGTCGAAAATATCATAAATCCGTACGCAAGTACACATCCACTCCTACCAAAAAATGTATAATTAATTATATCTCAGAACAGATCAGATCACAAGCTATTTTCTTCACGTATAAATATTAAATTTAATTCATTTTAATCTTCTACAATTCAAAATTGAAATTAAAATTGAAATTATTTGCATTTAAATATCATCACTCCCAAAGGATTTTCCATTTGCGTTCACGTTGATTAACAAATTTACTGGCAGAGATTTTTGAAAGAACTTAACCTCACCTTTATATGGTATGGTGGTGTTTTCGGCCCTTTTCGCTTAAAAGTTTAGCCTTTAATTATTTCGAATATTGTTTATTGGTACGATAATCGTGATTTGGAATTAAATCAAATTCTAATTCAAATAAATTCATAATCGAAATTTCCATCTTAATATCAGAGTGCTCTGTTCGGTGTGTTCAAAATTTTAATACTCGTATTTCAATAATTCGAAGTAAAGGGTTTCGTTGTATTGGGATTTACATAGTCAATAGTTTTTGCTTCCGGTGTAAATATTGTAAGTTCTCAGAAATTTTGGTATGCCCTATAACCTGAGGAGGGTATCCTTTTCATTTTCACTCTTCCGAATTAATTGTTTGGTAATGAAATAAATCCAACTTGATGATTAGTTCGGTAAATTCTGTACAATTTCATTGCCGAATCCAGTTCGTTTGATTTGCCCCGCTTGGCTTTGCGTTTGTGTCGATTGTTGGCAAACATATCTAATACTTAATTCCAAATGCAAACACACGAACAGATATTTGATGAGAAATTTCACATTTATTTTAATTCATTTATTTCTGCTCGTAATAATAATAATATTTTAATTGCTTTGATTCCCTGCATTCTGTTCGGTATAATTTTATGAGTGTAATATTATTCATAGAACGTTTCAAATATGAACGCAATTATAATCAAACTACAGAAAATTTATAAATTTTACAACTCACTGTAGTAGATCCAATTTTTGGTAAATACAGAATATCATTCATTTATAGTATTTTGAGAATCACTCACTAATAAATGCAATTATTATTAAATGCGGTTCCGATGATGGTACTTTCGTATATTTCTTTTAATCTCCTTTAATTTTACACTATTTTAATAATCAAATAATGATCATTTGAAATGGTAAAAGTTTATTTAAAAAAATCTCTATTCAAAAATTATAACAAAAAACTTTACAGAAAATGAAATGTAAATTTTTACTGTCAATTTTTACCGTAAATTTTCACCGTAAATTTTTACTATAAATTTTTACTATAAATTTTTACTACAATATAAGTTTTCACTGTAAATTTTTTCTACAAATTTTTACTGTAAATTTTTCGTGTAAATTTTTTCTGTAAATTTTTATTGTAAATTTTTACTGTAAATTTTGCCTGTAAATTTTTACTATAAATTTTTCCTATAAATTTTTCCCATAAATTTTCCCTGTAAATTTTTCCTGTAAATTTTTACCGTAATTTCTTACCATACATTTTTACTATAATTTTTACTGTAAATTTTTACTGTAATTTTTCCTGTAAATTTTTACTATAAGTTTTACTATAATTTTTACTATAAGTAAATGTTTCCTGTATATTTGATCGTAAACTTTTACTGTAAATTTTTAATATAAACTTTCACTGTAAATTTTTACTATAAATTTTTACTGTAAATTTTTACTATAAATTTTTACTGTAAATTTTTACTATAAATTTTTGCTATAAGTTTTTACTATAAATTTTTCGTGTAAGTTTTTCGTGTAAATTTTTATTGTAAACTTTTATTGAAAATTTTTACTGTAAATTTTTCCTGTAAATTTTTACTATAAATTTTTCCTGTACATTTTTCCTATAAATGTTTACTGTAAAATTTCCCTGTAAATTTTTACCGTAATTTCTTACCATACATTTTTACTGTAAATTTTTACCGTAATTTCTTACCATACAATTTAACGTAAACTTTTAGCATAATTTTACACTGTATATTTTTGCCGATATTTTTAACCATAATTTTTCAACGTCAATTTTTTCCGTAAATGTTTTGCTTAATTTTTTATTATAAATTTTTACCGTTCATTTTTCCTGTAAATTTTTACCGTAATTTTTCACCGTTAATAATTACCGTAATTTTTTACCTTACATTTTTACTGTATATGTTTACTGTAATTTTTTCTTGTTAATTATTTCTGTAAATGTTTATGTAAAATTTGCATGTAAATCTTTACTCTACATGTTTACCGTAAAATTTGTCTGTAAATTTTTACTGTAAAATTTAATTAGCAATGACCTTTTTTTTCGTGTAATTGAAACTTTGAATTAAAATAAGGATAGTTTTTTTAAAATAGAAATTGTATACGAATTATTTTTTTTATATTTTGAAGATTAGTGTGTTTCGTTAATTTCCCTAAAAAAAAAAAAATATTTTGAAAATCTCAATTTAACATTCAAATACGATTATTTTAACCTATTTTATGGTCTATTTTATTCAATTTCGTTGTTTATCACATTCCTGTCATCAAATTCTCCCATTAATTGGCCTCTTTTGATATCGTGCCTAACAAACATTACGCATTTAATTATTTACATTTTTTGTTGTTTCGTCGAAAAGCACGTAATACACTAACAACAATTCAGAAAAACATTAAAGTACCTCCAGAAACTATAAAGTATCCACTTCCATAAGTATTTGTCTCATTATGCCATAACTACTCCTAATGAAGATTTTTTCGCATTTCATTCGGCAATTTATCTTCTATCCACCTTAGTTTATTTAGTGATCCACTTAAGAATAATTTGTATTAAATTGAATGGAATTTACGGGCAAATTGTGTAAGATTTCATTGATTGTAACTAATTTTAGAAATTCTAGTATTGAAATTTATATATTAACGGGATCATGGATTTTATGTGTGTATGCCCATGCATGAGGATTTTATTCAATTTAGCAAATATGCTACTAATTAAAAACATTCAGTTTTTTTGATAGTTTATATTTTTAGGAAATTACATTTAACAAACTATTTTATAAGAAATATTTCTGAAAGAAAGTATGAACATTCTTATCATGTTAAATTTATAATGCGAGGATTTTTGCACCGAGGGTTGTATGCTAAAATTATTATACAAGATGTACTGAGGTATAACTAAGACTAAAGTTTTCATCTTCATTAAAAAGAGTAATTTCCATTTTATTAGCAAAATATTAAAGCATTTCATGAATTTTCTCAAGACTAACTTGTCGTACTTATTCTCTATTAAAAGTTTACGTGTTTGAAAAATTGACAAAACTTTTCAAAAGGAATAGCCACAAACTGAAATCCTAAGAAGTATTGCAGACTTTAACAAGCAGGCTAGTGTCTTTGATCTGTTACCGGAGGCAAGATATTCAGGAACTATCCTTATTATAAGGAACATAATTCTGAAACATATCTTTATTTTGTAAAGCAATATTTTGTCACCCCGAAGGTTCTGGGTTAAAATACTACAATCCGACATAAGTTCAATTTGAAAATTAATTCAAATTCAATTTGTACAAAAAAGCACTCATCACTTTTAGAATATATTCATCCTTACAATATAATAATAGATGAAATATATAAAACTAAAAATAAAGGGTTTGTGTTAAAAGTTCAAATTTTCAGTAAAAATTAAAAGTAAAATTTTTCAGTAAAAATTAACACCAAAAATTACGGTAAAAATTTATAATAAAAATTAACTGTGAAATTTATAGCAACAATTTATGGTAAAAGTTGATGGTAAAAATTCATGGGAAAAATTTGCAGCAAAAATTTATGGTCAAGACTTACGGTAAAAAATTACGGTAACATCTTAATGTAAAAATTTATAAAAAATGTACGATATATTGTAATTTTACAGTAAAAAATTTAGGGAAAAATATTATTTAAAAACATGATGGTAAAAACACCGGTAAAAATATAAGGTCACAATTAATGTTTACGATAAAAATTTAAGACTACAATTTATGCAATAAATATACAATAAAAATTTACAGTAAACATTTACAGTAAAATTTACAATAAAAACAGTAAAAAATTATAGTGAAAATTGACACCAAAAATTTGACGGTTAAAATTTACGGTAGAATATTAATGTTACAATTTATGCAAATTTACAGTAAAAATATACAGTATAAATTTACAGTGAAAATTTATAGTTAAATGTACAGTAAACATTTACGGTAAAAAAATACGATAAAAAATTACGGTAACAAAATTACTGTAAAAATTTTCCGTAAAAAAATTACGGTAACAATTTAAGTTAACAATTTTTGGTAAAATTTACCATACAAATTTACAATAAAAATTTGCGGTAAAAATTTATAGTTAAAATTTACATTAAAAATTTATAATAAAAATTTACAATAAAAATTAACAATAAAAATTACCAATAAAAATTAACAATAAAAATTTACAATAAAAATTTTCAATAAAAATTTAGTTAAAATTATTGTAAAAATTGACAATAAAAATTTACAGTAAAAATTATAGTGAAAATTGACACAAAAAATTTATATAGTATAAATTTACGGTAAAAGTTTACGATAAAAAAATTACAGTAAAAATTTTCAGTAAAAAATTACGGTAACAGTTTAAGGTTACAATTAAAGTTAACAACTTTTAATAAAATTTACGATAAAAATTTACAATAAAAATTAAAAATAAAATTTTACAATAAAAATTAACAATAAAAATTTACACTAAAATTTCCGGTAGAAATTAATAATAAAAATTGAGAGTAAAAATTTGCAATTAAAGTTGTTTGCTATAAATTCTTTGTTACATAAGAATTATCCTATTTATTATGATGACCTAAGAATTGTTATAAAAATTTAATATCATTTCAAATCATTCCCAAAACGAAAAGTATTTGGAGCAATCTTAAAATTGTTCCTATTTACTTCAATTAACAGAAAAAAATGAATACTGTGAAATAACATTAAATCAATTAAAAAAAATTAATTACATATAAAAATATTATAGTAAAATATTGTAACATTAAATATTCTGCATAAAAGAAAACTGAATAAATGAATAAACAAATCTGTTTTCACTTTAATTAAACAAGCGTACATTAAAATTAAAGTTATTAAAATTGATGTCACTTTAAATTTGTTTGCAATGGCATGCAATCAGAGAATGGAAAAGTTTAATTAAACCCAAAAATAAATCCAAATAAATAAATACTCGTAAATGTAAATAAAAATCAAATTTTTATATATTTTGGGTGTGGGTGAGGGAAAATATTGAAGTGCAAAAATAACAAAACAGAATTTAGTGATATCATGGTACGGGTGAAGGAGTGGATGGGGTATTTAGGAAAAATTGGATCGAGCCTGAGGTCGTGGTGAATGTGCTGTAAAATATGCGGTGGGCCGCCATGCCAGATAATCGGACGTGTGGAAATTGTATTATTTCAACAATGTAATTACCGACAAAGAGTGGGTTGTGTTTTTATAAAAATTAATATGGAACTGATGTGTAGTAGTGCACATATTATTTGTTGATTATCAGATGGCGAGTGCCCACGCACACACACACAATCAGCCAAAACACCGACACAATCATTCATCCAATTTTAATGAACGTAAAAAGTTTTCCAAAAATTCACTGAATTATAATTTTTATCAACAATATGCTACCATATAAATTTTCCATTTATTACCAAATCATAGTTCCAATCATTTATTAAATACTCAATTTATAAAACAAATAAAAGACAAAATATATAAAAATTACCAAACAAAAATTCAGTAGACCAAAACTTTATAAATAATGAACTATTTAAACGAGTAAAATATATTTTAATTAAATAATTAATTAAAATACCATTAACCTTGATTGGATGTATCTTTATTCATATTACCGTAAAGATTATCTTTTGAATTGTGGGTAAACATTTTACGCTATTACTTTTTTTAAAGGATATTGCAATTTTAAATTGATTTGCCTTCATTATTTAGTGTTCAGTGGGTTATTTTGGTATATTTGACCTCTTATAATTTTCATAATTTTTTAATAATAAATTAAAAGAAGAAAAAGTGATAAAATTTAATTTGAATAAAATTTCTCAAAAGAGTTTTAAACAAAATTTATTTCATAGATTTTTCTTTTTTCTTTTTTCTTTTCCTTTTATGAAAATATATGATATAAAAATTCCCAATAAAATTTTTAGTCAAAAAATATTAGTTAAATTTTTAATTTTTACAGTTAATATTTTTAAGTAAACAACTTTACAGTAAACAAATTTTCAATAAAAAAAATTTCTGTAAACAATTTTACAGGCAACAAATTTTCAGTGAAAATTTTCAGTAAACAAATTTTCAGTAAACAATTTTACAGGCAAAAATATTTAGTAAAAATTTTCAGTAAACAAATTATCAGTAAACATTTCTAGAGTAAAAATTTACAGTAAAAATTTACAGTAAAAATTTACAGTAAAAATTTACAGTAAAAATTTACAGTAAAAATTTACAGTAAAAATTTACAGTAAAAATTTACAGTAAAAATTTACAGTAAAAATTTACAGTAAAAATTTACAGTAAAAATTTACAGTAAAAATTTACAGTAAAAATTTACAGTAAAAATTTACAGTAAAAATTTACAGTAAAAATTTACAGTAAAAATTTACAGTAAAAATTTACAGTAAAAATTTACAGTAAAAATTTACAGTAAAAATTTACAGTAAAAATTTACAGTAAAAATTTACAGTAAAAATTTACAGTAAAAATTTACAGTAAAAATTTACAGTAAAAATTTACAGTAAAAATTTACAGTAAAAATTTACAGTAAAAATTTACAATAAAAATTTACAATAAAAATTTACAGTAAAAATTTACAGTAAAAATTTACATTAAAAATTTACATTAAAAATTTACAGTAAAAATTTACAGTAAAAATTTACAGTAAAAATTTACAGTAAAAATTTACAGTAAAAATTTACAGTAAAAATTTACAGTAAAAATTTACAGTAAAAATTTACAGTAAAAATTTACAGTAAAAATTTACAGTAAAAATTTACAGTAAAAATTTACAGTAAAAATTTACAGTAAAAATTTACAGTAAAAATTTACAGTAAAAATTTACAGTAAAAATTTACAGTAAAAATTTACAGTAAAAATTTACAGTAAAAATTTACAGTAAAAATTTACAGTAAAAATTTGAAGTAGTAAAAATTTAAAGTAAAAGTTTACGCTAACAATTTAGAGTAAAAATTTCACAGCAAAAACATGTACAGGAAAAATTTACAGCATTAAATTTACAGCAAAAACTTACGCAAAACAGTTACGTATATAAACATTTTCCATTAAAATATTTTCTGTAAAAAAAAACCAAAAAGTTTCGGTTTAGATATTTTCGTCAAAATGTTTTCGGTTAAAATATTTTCTATAAAAATATTTTCTGTTTGTTAAAATATTATCGCTAAAAATATTATTAGCAAAATTATTTTCAGTCTACATATTTACGGTTAAAATATTTTCGGTCAAAATATTTCCGTTAAAGAATTTTCAGTCCAAAAAATTTCGTCAAAATATTTTCGCTAAAAATATTTCCGTTAAAATATTTTCGCTAAAAATATTTCGGTCAAAATATTTTCAATCAAACGATTTTCGTTAAAATATTGTTGGTCTAAATATTTCCGCTTAAAATACAACATTTGTGATCAAAATTTTTTTCATAAAAATATTTTCGGTCAAATAATTTTCGGTCAAAATATTTTCCATTAAATTACTTTCGGTTAAAATATTTTCAGTAACAATAGTCTCGGTTAGAATATTTCAGTGAAAATATAACGATCTGAATATTTTCGGTCAAACTCTTCGTTAAAATATTTGCTGTCAAAATATTTTCGGTAAATAAAAATAGTTGCGGTAAAAAAAACCCAAAAAGTTTCGTTTTAAACATTTTCCTTTAAAATAGTTTCTTTGTCAAAATATTGGTGCTTAAACTATTTTCGTTAAAATATTTTCGATCCCAATATTTGCGGTTGAAATACAATATTTGTGGTCAAAATGCTTTCGGTGAAAATATTTTCAATAAAAATATTTTCTGTTAAAATATTTTCGGTCAAATTATTTTCAGTCGAAATATTTTCGGTAAAAAAATTTTCGGTCAAAATATTTTCCATCAAAATATTTTCGGTTAAAATATTTTCGGTTAAAATATTTTCGGTAAAAATAGTCTCGGTTAGAATTTTTAAATAAAAATATTTCGGTAAAAAAACACAAAAAGTTTCGTTTTAAACATTTTCCTTTAAAATATTTCCTGTTAAAAATATTTTCAGTCAAAACATTTCAGTCAAAACATTTTAGTCAAAATATTGGTGGTCAAACTATTTTCGTTAAAATATTTTCGATCCAAACATTTTCGGTTAAAATACAATATTTGTGGTCAAAATGCTTTCGGTTATAATATTTTCAATAAAAATATTTCTGTTAAAATAATTTCGGTAGAATTATTTTCGGTTAAAATATGTTCGGTCCTAATAGTAATGTCAAAATACTTTCGTCAAATTATTTTCGGTCAAAATATTGGTGGTCAAAATGTTTTTGGTTAAAATATTTTCGATAAAAATGTTTACGATAAAAATATTGTCGGTAAAATACATTCATCAAAATATTATCTGTTAAATTTGATAAACTATTTTCGATGAAATAATTTTAAAAGTACAATTTTCGTAAAAAAAAAAATATATAAAAATTAAAAAATTCAACTTTTACTTTAAAACTCTTTCTCTACTTTCTGGTCAATTTATTATTATTAATTCAGTAAATTATTAAATTGGCCTTAAGAGAAAATTCAATATTCAAAAGTTAATTTTAATGAAAAATATTTCACGTGAAAATGTTCTTTCTTCTCTGCCTTTCCGGTAGCCAATGAGAAAATTTCGTTCTCAGATGAAGTTACTAAATTTTATTTTAAAAAAAATTATTGCCTAAAAAATAATTTACTCTTTCATAAATAGCACTACTAATGAACACTAAATACCTACTTTAGTTATCCTGCAAGTAGAGATAAATTTCCCTGGAATCCCTTTTACTTTACATTTGAATATTTTTCTTTTTTTTCCCAATGAGTTTCTCTTACCTTTCTATATTAAGGAATATTTGTAAAATCACGGAAACGTTCACACATACTTATTTGAATGGCAGTATGTTCAACCAGATATAAACTTAATGGGAACGAAAAAGTATCATCAGAAGGATATGCTCCCATCTACGGACAAGGCTCGTTTATACAAATGACGGTAAAGGACTCATTCAGAGTGTCAAGCTATATTTACCCTGCAACCTGATTATTCATTCATTTGTATATCTATGCGGTGGGGGTGGGGATGCTTCTCTGCTACAGTGATAGAAGATGACTCCAGTACATATGTCCTTTTGGAACTCTTTCTGCAGGTATTAGTAAGCAACGACGACATAAAAATTTACCAACTGTGCGACCTCTTTCCAATTGCATCTGAATTTGTTTAACATAAAAATCCGACCATCGCATACGCTGGTTCTTGTGGATTTAAGTTTACACTTTGGGGAATCAAATCGATTTGCTTTTTCCATATTTAGATATTTAATCGAGCAGAACATTGAAACATTTATTTATATTTAACCATTTTAGAAAAGGACCTTTAACCAAAACATAGAATAGGAGAAAAAAATTTGAAAAAAAATCTTAGAGCAAAATATGTAAAACTGAATAAAAATTTCCGATATAAATATTGATAAATTCAAATCGAATCCTTGAGCCAATAATATGCATATTGGTACAAAAATTATACAAATTTGCAATTTTCGAATATTTGACTTAATAATTGAATGTAAATAATACATTTAGCTTCTTTCCTTTTTTGTGTTTTTCCCCTATAATTTGCCATTCGTTTATTTTTGATTTGAAAACGGAAAATTTCGTTTAATTAAGATGATTTTTACTGTGTCAATTATTAAAGGTCATATTCGTAATTATTTGCATTAAATACTCGTACTATAATAGATAAAATTGAAATTCCAACTAAAAAAAAAAAGAATTTGTGTAAAAGCCAGCCTCATTGATATGACTGACTTGATATTTATCCATGCACATGAACATACACACACATACACACACACACACACACCCGCATATTAACATATATCTTGGAGGCTTGGAGGCTCTTGAGAACATGGTGGTGCCCTACTACCTACGGAGAACGGTCAGATCATACTTCAGTGACCGACTACTACACTACGAGACGGAGGATGGACCAGCGGAGTATGGGGTCGCGGAAAGAGTACCTCAGGGCTCTGTCCTGGGGCCACTCTTGTGGAACATCATGTACGATGGCCTACTTCATCTGGAATTACCGGCTTCTCCATCTGGAATTACCCAAACACCTGGAGGAACTGGAAGCCGCATTCTCCACCACCATCCGGAGAATAAGACAGTGGATGACATCGGCAGACCTGTCTTTGGCGGAAAATAAGACCGAGGCACTCCTTGTGAGTAGCCGGAAGCAAATGGAGACCATCACCATAAGAGTAGGCGACCACTACATCCAGTCGCTACCCTACATCCGGTATCTAGGAGAGGTCTTGGATGCCAGACTCAACTACAAGGAGCACATCTCCAGCGTCAGCAGAAAGGCATCATCAGTACAGAGCTCGCTCTCGCGGATAATGCGCAATATCGGAGGCCCCAGGCAAATCCGAAGGCGACTACTGGCAACTGTAGTTACCTCCGTCCAGCTATACGGACCACCAGTGTGGGCGGAATCGCTTAAGTTAACAACATACCGCAAGACATGCGGCTAGAGAGATGGGACAGCTCGACGAAGGGTCGGTGGACTCATCGGCTGAAATGGGTCACTTGTGTGCACGGGGAAGTCGGGTATTACATCACCCAACTCTTGACTGGGCGTGGATGCTTTCGGGCATACTTGCACAGATTCAAGAGAACTGACTCCCCAAACTGTCATCATTACCGCGATGTGATCGAAGATGCAGAATACGTATTCTTCCAAAGCCCCTTCTACGAGGGGACATGGGCAGATCTGAAGAAAAATCTGGACCGTTCCATCAGTTCAGAAAACATAGTGGAATGCATGCTGAACAGCCAATCGGCTTGGAACAGAGTTGCAGAATACGCGGAATCTTTAATCAAGGATCTTCGGACCACGTACGAAGAATAGGCTGCGAGGCGTCATAATATCGGAACAGTAGTAATATCAAATAAGAACGCCCCGGCGAAGTAGTATTTACAAAGAGTGCCACCAGGGAACCATCGTTCCGGGAGCAAGGGTCGAGGTACAGGTAGGTTTTAGCGAGGTAAAAATCCCGCATAACTCGCCTGGCAGGTAGACGTCTTCCAGGCGAGTATCTTTTGAAGGATTCGCCCTGTACCTAATTAAACTAAACTTTAAAAAAAAAAGCATATTAACATACACAAAGTAAGAATTGATGGTGGGATCTGCGAAAAAAAACTGGGAGGCTAGATAAAGAGCGATCCTCATTCAAGCTATTCTCCGCCAGATAAAGGGCGATCCTCATTCAAGAAACTAGAATGCAGTAAAACCAATATCGGGAGAAACGCAGAAGGTTGGAAGCAAACAGCGAAGCAGCTATTGAGACGGCTGAATCGACAAGGTCAGTTGAAAACTTCGGCAATTTTTAGGCCATGCCACCGAAGTGAAGTCGCTGATAAGCGAGGTTCAGATCGAGCTGGAAGATCTAGACACGATCGCAACAAAAGAGGAGGCTCTGACGCTACAAGTATTGATATGGTGATCGTTATCTCGATGCATAGGCCCTATGGTAGCACTGAGACAGTTGTAGTAAACTTTCCGCATGCCAAAGCTAGGATAGCATTAGAACAGCGTAAGGTAAACATCGGCTGAGTTGTCTGTCGTAAGATCTCTTGCTGCAGAGTATCCATGAGTTGAATGTAGATGTCGCCATTCTCAGTAAGCAGTATAAACATATGAATAGCAGCACCTGGGATAACAGCTGTTTGGGTATGTGGCAAGAGGCTCATGCAGTAAAAGATTCAGAAGTCAAAATCTAGTTTTACCTGAGTAATAGTAGATGGCATATATATTTTAACGTATTATTGCTCACCAAACGGGTGTATTGGGGACTTAGTGCGTATATTTATTCGACTAAAATGGAGATTTTCTTATCATTGCCGATGACTTTAATATCTGTGCCATCGAGTTGGGAAGTAGGGTCATACTCGGGAGGCGGGAGATATTGTTGAAGGCCTTTTCCCTTCTGGATCTCGTACTGCTCAACTCGATATGGGAAACTACCTTTTCTAGGAGTGAAAAATAGTCAATAGTAGATCTCACCTTCGCGAGTGAGTCTCTTATAGGAACAGGTAAATTATGGCGGATCTGCAAGCTCTCACACAATTCTGTGTATTGGCGGTAAGTCTGCCAATGAGTATGGTACAACGCCTACGAGGGCTGACAATACCGGTTGGAAGGTAAAGGCATTCGATCAGGAGGCTTTTCTTGCTGTAATAGAGGAGGTAACACTCTTCGATACTGGTGAAAGCAAGACTAAACAGCTTATATCTCACATTGCTGATGCCTATAATGCGGCGATACCAAAGAGATCTAAGGGCCCACGTTTTCTGTACTTTTCAGAATAGGTATGAAGATGCCAGTCCTTAAGGGGCAAGCCTCTGTACCTTTCACTGCCTCAGCAGCATACAATAGTAAGAAGAGAGTTATGACTAGCTATCAAAGAGATTAAACGCCGATTCTGAAGGATCGACCTGCTCCAATCTACCGGAAAAAATCGGTACCGGATTGTTCCCTCTGCAACCAATGACTTCAGTGACAGGTAATTCGATGCCTGGCAGAGATCCGGATCCATCAACTATGAAGGAGGAACTTTTACGGGTATGCGGTTAAATTGGTGATAAAAAGACATCTGAGCCCGATGCCCATATGCTACGTTACTTTAAAATTAGCTGTTGCAGCGCATCCAAATTTTTTTGGATGTATTTAATACTACTCTGATAATAGAAATTTTTCTACAACTTTGGAAGTGGTAATGCCTTGTGCTACTTCCAAAGGGAGGGAGGACATTTGGGTACCCTTCTTCTCATCGTCCAGTTTGCCTCCTAGATACGGCGTCAAAAATACTTGAACACAACCTATGCAATATGAGACTGTATCCTTGATGGTTTGGGTCAATGAGTGTTGCGGAATACATTACAAAGATAACAAAATACTACCGTGTCTTTTATATAGGACTAACAGTGGGGAGAGTTTATACAGGATCACGACGAGGGTCTCACAGGGCTCAGTTTTGGGAACTCTGCTGTGGAATATGAAGGTATGGTGGTATTCTGAAACTCTATATCCCAGAGGAGGCGAGAATCATCGTATTCGCTAACGGTGTTGCCGTGGTAGTAGTGGCAAAATATGTAGGAAACCTGGAGTAGATAACATTGGCTTCCGGAAAAGATATTGGGCTTATATACCATAAGAGAGAGACAGTACGCATCACAGACAATAAGTATAGAGAGAACATGACCATTAGGTGCAACAAAAGGGAGATAACTAATTCCAGGCTGCGGTTTCATGAATAGAGATCTGTCAGAGTAGAAGAATTTTTAGCAGAAAGAATTGCGAATTATTAGCCGCATTTGAGAGGAGAATCTTCCAAAGAATCTTTATTCCTCTATGCAAAGATAGCTGATTCCGTAGCCTGTTCAATGATGATATTGTGGAGTGCTACAAAGATCGTCCGATTGTGGCTTAAATCAAGCTTAATACCTTATGGTTGTCTGGACATTCAATCAGTGTGGAAAAGAAAGATCCTGCCCAGTAAAGAATAAGAGAAGCCATACCATCGATAGAGCGCTGACCTTAACGCGGTTACTAAAGACTATTGCAGTAAAAATTATTGCAGTAAAAATTTTTGCAGTAAAAAATTTTACGGTAAAAATTATTGCAGTAAAAACTATTGCATTAAAAATTATTGCAGTGAAATTATTGCAATTAAATTATTTGAAGTAAAAATTATAGTAGTAAAAATTATTGCACTGAAAATTATTGCAGTAAAAATTATTGCAGTAAAAATTATAGCAGTAAAAATTGTTTCAATAAAAATTATTGCAGTTAAAATTATCTCAGTAAAAATAGTTTCAGTTAAAAAATTGTTTCAGTAAAAATTATAGCAGTTAAAATTATTACAGTTAAAATTATTGTAGTAAAAAATTTTTCGGTAAAAATTGTTTCAATAAAAATTATTGCAGTAAAAATTATTTCAGTAAAAATAGTTTCAGTAAAAAATTGTTTCAGTAAAAAATTTTGCGGTGAAAATTATTGCAGTAAAAATTATTGCAGTAAAAGTCTTTGCGGTAAAAATTATTGCAATATAAATTATTGCAGTAAAAACTATTGTAGTTATGGTGGTCTGAACTTTCAATCAGTGTGGAAAAGAAAGATCCTGCCCAGTAAAGAATAAGCGAAGGTATGCCATCGATAGAGCGTTGGCCTTAACGCGGACAATAAAGGCATGCTGAAATTGACGAATTGTATGACCGCATTGCAAAATGGAGACGTGTAGAGTTCTAGGATTTACAAGGTCTAAACTGAACTCCCATTAGTGCTACCCTAAGTGAGTTTTTCGATCAAGAGAGAATATAAACGGCTTTGGGTTAAAAGGGAGAAAAAAACGATATGAAGAAGCGATAAGATATTAATCAACTCTTTGAAGAATGATGTCAAAGGTTCAAATATCACATCCACAGTTTAGTCGAAATAAACTATATCTAAAACTTCACACAGAAAATAAAGATAGCGTAAAAAATCATATTTATGCGTAAAAAATCATTCATTTTAATTACATGCAATTTCCATAAATTATTATAAATTTTATACATATTTCTCCGTAAAATCATATTTTATTCATTTTAAGCTATAATTTTCTTTAGCGTAACTATCAGCTGGAAAAATAGCGTATAAATTATTGCTGCGAATTGAGTGAAATGAAAATTTATGGTCGTAAAATGTGAAATTTTCAGAAAGGAACTATTCATATTCATAAAATTCTATTTAACTTAATATCCTTAATTTTTAACTAAATGCAATTTTATATTATTTATAATATTTTCCTTTTTTAAATTTATTTCAATGTATTTGGTTTTTACTTTATTTTCGTAGAGCCTAATTTAATTACGACGACTTGTACTATTTTTCTATATGAAAATTCCATTGTTACTCTAGTCAGTTCAGTTGCCGATTCAGAGTTATAGTTTATCAGCTGCACGTATATAAGTAAGTATAGACATCTCTGTAGGTACTAGCATACTTTATAGTATAATTCATTTGTATGAAAAGGATTTTAGTATAAAAATGTGATATGGAATTTTATTATTTCACGTAAAACTTGCATGTTCATACGAGTGTACATATTCGTAATTTTGTATTAATGTACCTCGTTATTTATCCTTTATTAAACTTGAATTTTTTTTTGAAAAGGAGGCGGAGTAATATAGAAAAATGAAAAATTTACATACATAAAAAAATATATAAATAGTGGCATATCTGATTGAAAGATATGCGATGATGTTAACAATGATGCAGTCTGCCATACATATTTTTCTTTGCACACTCATACGTGCATGCATATTATAACATCGTTGTGAACTTTAATATGAAAAATTAACCTCACTAATAAATGATGTCGTTTTATGCATGCCTTCCTTTACATCGTATGTAAAAAAAAAAATAGAATCCTTGCAACATTGGCGGTAGTCTAGAATTGGAGGTAAATGTAAAAATACCAACTAATATTATCGTGAGGCATGGCATACTTCATATACGATATAGCAAAAGTAATAAAGTATGAAAAATTCTTGCTGGTTTGGAATTTCAATTTATTTTTTCCCTTTTGGCTTTGACTACTAATAATTCACTTGCTTTTCTAACTAAAGCTGAACTATCGTCGAAATCACAAATACACAATTTTCCTATAAATGTCATAGTATCACAGGTTTTGAGTAAATATTTTCTGTAAAAATTGTTTCAGTAAAAATTATTGCAGTAAAAATTATTGCAATAAAAATTATAGCAGTAAAAATTGTTTCAGTAAAAATTATTGCAGTAAAATTATTACAGTAAAAATTATTGCAGTACCAAAATTGTTTCAGTAAAAATTATCGCAGTAAAATTTATTGCGGTAAAAATTATTACAGTAAAAATATTTTCAGTAAAAATTATTACAATAAAAACAATTGCAATAAAATTTATTGCAATCAAAATTATACAGTAAAAACTATTACAGTAAAAATTATTGCAATAAAAATTATTGCAGTAAAAATTATTGCAGTAAACATTATTGCAGTTAAAATTATTACAGTAAAATGATTGCAGTAAAAATTATTGCATTAAAAATTATCGCAGTAAAAATTATGGTAGCAAAAATTATTGCTGTAAAAATTACAGCAGTAAAAATTATTAGATTAAAAATTATTGCAGTAAAAAGTGTTACAGTAAAAATTATTGCAGTAAAAATCATTAGGGTAAAAATTATTGCAGTAAAAATTATTTCAGTAAAAACTATTGTAGTAAAGATTATCGCAGTATCAAAATTGTTTCAGTAAAAAATTATTTCAGTAAAAATTGTTTCCGTAAACGTTCTTTCAGTAAAAACTGTTTTGGTAAAAATTGCTTCTCTTATAATTTTCTGTAAACATTTCAGAAAAAATTTTCGGTTAACATTTTCGGTCAAAATTTTTGATCAAAATTTTAAGTTAATAGTTTAAATCAAAATTTTCAAATTCTCAAACCACATTTTTTAGTAAAATTATTTCTTTCAAAATTTCTTAATAATACGTCAACCGGTATTTAAGTTATTTTGCAGTCAGTTTAATCAACTATTACTCTTAGTAGTACCTTCTACTACCCTATAAACAGTCTCACATATTGACTTGAAAAAAATATTCTCCGAAAAAGTGAAATAAATATAATTTAGGGTAGCTGCATTAACAGACTGCAACTAGACTTATAAAAATGCCTTGCACAGACACTCTGTTACTGTAATTTACTGGCTACAACATTTCTGAGCGCTATCGACTGTAGTTACAAATATGCTCAGAGGTTAGGGATAAAAGAGTCCTTTGCCAAGAATAACAACTTATACTCGGGCATGCCTATAAATATTTTTTATTCCACACGTGCGATCATAAACACGGAACACACTCGACCGAATAGTGCTGCCAGCGCAAAATAGTCTTATGAGTAGACAGCTTCCGGTTGTTTTTTCACTCTTATCACTACAAGATGGCGTTATATACAATCATAAAGTAGGTGTCTATCCAAGCAGAGACACACTATTAAGGATAAGACGAGAACCGATACGGAAAAGGATAAGAAACAGGAAGGCTTTTTATATGAACTAGAACCGTGCCACGTATACAAGCGCATATACACATATTATTAGGTAAAGTGTATAATTTTTCTCCTCTGTTCATGTATGTTAAGGTGAATTTTCCTTTCTATTTTAAATCCTATTACCAACTTCAATTTTATAATTTTTTTCTGTTCTTTCTTTTCTGATAATTTAATAACTGAAAACATAAACTTAGCATGTACTGAATGGCTATCTTTTTAATGGAAACTATACTGACACAATTAAGAAAAAATGTTTAAAAAGGATTTTTGCATATTCCCAATTCTACTGCTGTCAAGTAAAAGGATGATATATTTTAGGCTATACTACACCATTCCTAATTCAACTTTAATATCGTATACAAAGCTTTGGTTTTTTAATCCTTTCAGGACCCTACATATTTTTTTAAAAAATATTATAGGACTTCTCCTATATACCCCATCGCACACTGCTGTTTTCTTCCTTCTGACTTCCTTCTTTCCATCATTTATACCCCATATTCTTATAGTTATTCACATCTAGGATTAGAGTCCTTTAACAAATTACTACTTATATGGTTACTTTACAAAATCTTTTTTTTATGAATAGTTTACTGCGTATTGATTTTCCCATCTTATTCAAAAGGATTTTTTTTAAGCTGGTTCGGAAGCATGTAATTGATAAGCTTCTGAGAAAGACACACAAATTTATATAAGAATTAACGGTAATGATAGTGCTTAATCTGATAAATAAGAAACAGAAAAGTGAAAAGGATAATACAAGGAAGAAATATCTTTGAAGAAAATTAAATGGCGGTATTTTTTTTCATACCTTTATTACTAGGATAATTGAAATGAGATAATTTCTGCTTTATAGTAGACAATACTTAACCGATTTGTATATATGTGAAATCTTGAAATGACAAATGAAAAATATCCTTTTCCTATGGAACCAGTCATGATGACATAGTATAAGCACTGATAGATATTATCCTATAAACGCGAAAAATATTTGGTGAAATTAGAACAAAGCCACAGTGAACATAATAGGAAGTGCCAACATAAATAAGGATAATCATGACGAGGACTAAAAGTAGACTCTATAATGATGACGATGAATATCTCACCATAACCTACTAATATACTTTTGATAGTATTGAAGTGGATTTTCTTAGATAAGGAATATAGTTAGCTACTAATACGACTATAACATCCGAAGGATATATATAGTTATCCTTTTGCTGTGCCTATGCATACAGCCGCTCTTAAAAAATTCAGTTAGTAAATTAAAAAATGAAATAAGAACTCTTTTTAATATAATTTGCAATTTTTAATCACATACTCTTAGTGATAACATACTCAACCGTAAAGATGGATTCCTTATAGTCCTCTATACTTAGTATTCATATACACTTGCAGTTTGCTTTTAAGAAATCATATTAAATTGCAAGAGACTATAATTTTTAGTTGGATTAATTTCCAATTTAGTCGTATATGACTTAATTATAAGAAAATTTAAATCAAATTAAAATTATTCTTTATAAACATTTTTCATAAATTACTCATATGAAAAAATTATCAAGAACTAGAGGAAAAATTTCTAACTTACTATTAGGAATTTCTTATTTTTAAGAGCAGCTCATTTATGAATATGTTAATTGGAATAGGAAGCATCATTTTGAGTATGCAGGAAAATAGAAATTTATATCATTTTTATACTCATTAAATTATTTATTTTTTAAAAATTTTTTCAGAGCTTTTTTTCATATACAAATTAAATATATGATATTTAATATAAAAATCCTGTGCAATTATAATACAATAATTAGAAAATTTGCATACAAATTATACGCAATTTTGTATTTGATTTAATTTGGAAAAACGCTCAAAATCCTCAATAAAATAATGATGGCAAAAGAGGATGCTATAAATTTATATCTTTAATTAGATAAAATTAAATTGAGTGGATAATAAATAGAATCATATGGCATAATAGAATTTTAAATAAAAATTGTCAATAAAAATTATATCGTTCAAAATTTTTTCCCAAAAAGAAAGTTTCCAGTCTAAATTTGTTGAGTTAAATTTATGTCAGCTAAATTTTTTTTAATAAAAGATTTTACTTTTTAAATCTTTTGAGTCTAAATTTGTTCAGTCCAAATATTTCATGGCAAATTGTTTTAGTTCAAAATTTTTTCAGTAAAAATTATATCAGCCCAAATTTTTTAAATGAAAGATTTGTTAGTCCAAATTTGTTCAGTAATATTGTAATATAAGTCCACGTTATTTCACTAAAAGATTTATCAGTCCAAACTTCTCCAGTCTAAATTTTTTCGGAATTTTTTTTTCAGTCCAAACTTTTCCAGTCTAAATTTTTTCCGGTCCAAACTTTTCCAGTCTAAGTTTTATCGGATATTTTTTTTAGGCCAAACTTCTCCAGTCAAAATTATATCAGCCAAAGATTTGTTAGTCCAAATTTGTTCAGTAATAATATAAGCCCACGTTTTTTCTGTAAAAGATTTATCAGTCCAAACTTTTCCAGTCTAAATTTTTTTGGTTTAAGCCCAAATAGTAAAAGCTCATATTTTTTCACTTAAAGATTTATCAGTCCAAATTTTGACAGTAAAAATTATATCCGTCCAAACTTCTACAGTCCAAATTTTTACAGAAAAATTTTTGAGTTCAATTTTATTCCAGTCAAAATTATATCAGCCCAAAATTTTTTTAATAAAAGATTTATTAGTCCCAATTTTTTCAGTCAATAATTTATACCCAAATTTTTTTAATAAAAGATAACCGTAACTTCGTAAAAAGGTTTCAGTTAAAATTATTTTAGTCCAAATTTTTTCAGAACATATTTTTACAGAAAAATATTTTCAGTCCAAATTTTTTCCGGAAAAAATTTCTTACTCTTATTTTAAGAGTAAGAAATTTTTCCGGATATATATTAAAGGATATACGGATAATCTATATAAAAAAAGGAATTTCTTACTTTCTTTTATATAGATTATCTGTATATCCTTTAATACATACCTTACGTGGATAACTGCCGATTTAGAAAAAATATTCACATCATAATCATTAGTTATTTTTAGCTTATTCACGCGGATAATTGCTGAATTCGAAAGACTTCTTATATACAAACTATTAAATTGTTTTAATTTATCCCTGCAGGTATTAATTTTTCTAGTTGATCTTCGCAACTATTATGAAACCTCAATTTTATCTGGAAAAATATTACTCTGAAAAAAATGTCGCATAGCACCTATCTGAAAAATATTTTATCTAGATTTATGTAAATAATTAATACTGACAGTTTATTCGCATAGGTATTAATTTTCATAGTTCATCTACTTATCCGTTAATATTCAGAATTAGCACTTAACTTTTAATACTTAAGAATTAGTCCTTAAAATAATTCCTAAATTTTTCTTAAATAACCATTATTACACAATATTTTTCTACGATTATTCATTCATGAATATGCTTTATTCATTTAACCATAAATAACGAGACCACATCCGGATAATAGCTGTATCTATGAGTAGGTTATGCGGATAATAATTGTTCCATAAGATTTTGCCAGATAACTACTGATGCATATAGTTTTTTTATTATTTTAATAAATTATTATCCGCATACTATAGAAAAATACTTTTAAGCGGGATTTTTTTTCCTTAGGGAAGAATGAGTTCTCAAAGCATGTACGGATAATCAATATCAACACACTTGGAAAGCATGATTTAATATTTAAAATAATTTAAGAGGACAATTTATCCGAGTTACTCTACTAAAGTGCATTTAATTATCCACAAATAATTATCATGGATAATTTAAGCGAAAAATTTCCATCCGGATATACCTTCAAATTTTCTAGTTTTCTCGAATAATCGCTGATTTAGAATTTTTTTCGATTATCCATTGATGAATATTCTTTATCCATTTACCTATAAATGACCAAACCATACCCGGATAATAGCTGTGTGTGAGAGTAGGTTGTGCGGATAATAATTGTTCTACAAGATTTCGTAGGATAATTACTGATGCATATAGTTTTTTTTTTTAAATTGTTTATCCTATAAAATTCTTTAGAAAAATATTTCTAAGCAGCATTTCTTATCTTTAGGGAAAATAAGTTCTCATAGCATGTACGGATAATCAATGTCAACACACTTGGTAAGTATTATTTAATATTTAAAATAATTTAAGAGAACAATTTATCCGAGTTACTCTACTAAAGTGCATTTTATTATCCATAAATAATTATCATAGATAATTTAAGCGAAAAACTTCCATCCGGATAATATTCTTACATAAAAATATACCAACAAATTTTCTAGTTTTCTCGGATTATCGTTGATTTAGAAAAAAATTTCAATTATCCATTGATAGATATTCTTTATCTATTTACCCATAAATGACTAGATCACATCCGGATAATAGCTGTATCTGAGAGTAGATTATGCGGATAATAATTGTTCTACAAGATTTTGCCTGATAACTACATATGCATATAGTTTTTTTTTAATCTTATCTTGTAAAACACTACAGAAAAATACTTTTAAGCAAGATTTTTGATTCTTAGAGAAGAATGAATTTTCAAACCATATACACCTGACAAATATTATTTAATATTTAAAATAATTTAAGAGGAACAAAATAACTAATAATTCAGATTAAAAAATCGTTTATTTAAAGAAAAAAATTATCTAGATAAGTTATCGGAAAAAGATATATTAGCAAATTTTTACTCAATCAACACAAGTTGTTGATTGTTTTCGATTAAACATTTCTAAAAATATCCTTATTATTTTACAAAATAAGGACATTTTTGCAAAACTTTTATTAAAAATTCCCAAATCATTTTTACTCAAATTGATTTGATTAAATTTTCAAAAACCATTTTTTAATGAACAATATTAACGACGACAGCATTTCAATATAATCACTATCATCGAAATTTAATAAACAATCTGAAAATAACCATATTTAATAGAAAACAATTACAAAATAAAAAAAAAACAACAACGGATAATTATCAGTCAATAATCGATTTGATTTTTTCACTATAAAAATTTAGACCATCAAAACATCTTGCAGGTCAGCGATCTCAACAGTTTCAACACAAACGAACAAAGGATAAAAAAGAAAAAGCCTAAAACTCAAATAAGATAATGTTGTATTGATCGAAAAGCAGGATAACAAAATATCTTATCCTTATTGTTTGTTATTTACTAGAAAATGTACGTGATGGTATTGGCGCGGTTAATACGGTATCGATTAGTACCCATTTAGGAAGCGCAAATACTAATTAGTCCTTAATTAAATGTCACAAACTTATCAAAATGTAAAAATCTGCTTGCTCATTAACCTCACATCCTTTTCTATTATTTATCCTTTATCCGTTTTACGACTACAAGTGTCAATGTACTGGTAGTGTTTTTGTGTTAATTTTATTTTGTAATACGACATTTCCGTATTGCTGCATTATCATTTAGTGGAAGGAATGTTTCTTCGAAATGTCATTAGGCAAAAGTCAAAACAAGAATTTCGAATATAATTAATTATCGTTCGGATATCCTTCATATTGTCACTACTCATTTTTGTATTTATCTATAATATTTTTTCGGTGTAATTTTTGTCTTTTTGAGTTGTATTAGTAATTTTTCCATGGACTTCACAGCATATTTTTGTGGAAAACTTTTCCAAATCCGATTAATATTGAAAATTATACAATACATCATAATCGAAGAGAGAAAAAAATGCCCTTCCCCTATTAGGGTTTTTTTTTTAATATCCACAAAGGACATAAAATCAAATAGAAAAAAATAAAAGTGTAAATTTACTAAAATAATAGATAAAAATCATTTTAGAAAATTTACACTTTAACGCTTTTATGAAGGGAAAAAGAAAACTTTCGAATAGAGTAAAAATACTAAAATAAAAATAAATGTATAGGAAAAATAAAAGGATCAGACATTTGGTATATGGGAAGTAGTCGTATCTCTAGAGAGATTGTTAAATTGGAAAAGGATAGGCAACAGGAAGTGGGATTATTGAGACGCGGACTGTTAAGCTTCGTATTTCCTTAACGCATTGTGAAAATTGTTCGCTTTTAAGATGCAAAACTTTTTCATTCGATAAGAATAAAATTTGATTCAATTTGTTGGAATTTTTCGTTTTCGATAAAATGTTTTTGACGACACAGCCTTTTACGCGTCCTTTCGTTTATTCATCTCTCAAAATAATGCCTACAAAGTCATTTTGCTAGTGAAATTCCATCCATTGAACTTTACCAAAATCGAGTATCGCAAAATTTTCCGTGTTTCAAGTGTCGCAATGGCAATTGAATTCAATTCCAATGTACCATATACCAACCCTCGTCCCCTCCTGCCCTTGTTGAAAGGTTGATGCTAAAGCCGCTGTAAAGTTTATTTTTCCTCATACCAATATGACTGCTCTTATACTATGATGATGATGACGATGATGAATATTGGAATTGGTTGGATGATGTTTGAAGATATTCGCCCATAATTTCTATGTTCGATTCATGCGAAAGCTAAAGAATAAAAATTTAAACCCAAAGCTATCAAATATCCTTATCATTAATAGGTTCGCTGGATTTACTACAAATCCGAACACATTTGAATTTGGGGGAAATTTTTCTACTACTACCGCCATGTTTACCAACTTTAGTACTCCCGACAGTCGTACTTCTTCAATCCCAGGCTTTTCGGTCTTCAAGTCATCAGCCGCGTCCTTCTGCTCTGTACTAGATACTTTTACGATTTTGGATAGGATAATATGCTAAAGTTGGTCGATTACCATTGATTGGATGGATGGCAGGATCGATGGCAGAATAGCTCTAGATTCTAAGGGATGCACGGCTGAATGGTAATGCTAATGACAATTTCGAATGCTCTTCACAACGTAAGGACATGCAGGATGGTAGGAGGGTGTGAATGAAAGTGTCAAAGAAATGTAAAATCGTAAAAAAAAAATTCGTCGTTTAGCAAATATCCTCGATAGGATATATTAGAAAATGGTGGCTGATAGATTCTTCGATAGCTTTTCGACAGATTTACATATTTCTATCATTGCAAATCGACTAATTCCAAATTATATGCCATTCCTTTCGAATCGAAATTGTACACAAAAATGTGAAAAGAAAAAAATATCTATTGATAAAGGAAGAATAAATATATACAAATCAAATAAGGATAATAATAGTTATAGTAAAAATAATAGAAAGCCTACAAACAAATTCGAATTAGATTTGGGTTTCTTCTATCTGACTTGGATCCGATACGAAATTTATAGTTTTCAAATTCGAATTGAAGTGAATTGAATCGAATTAAGGATAGTACAGTTATGGCAGTGAATACTTGTACAACAATTTCAAAAATTAAAATTGAAAATAAATCGAAGATGCTCCTTTTTCTTATTCTCATATAATACAATAGTAAAAGCGTAATTGAAAAAGATAATTTTTTGGATTAGATGTGATGGAAAGTGAAGCGAATAAAAGTGAAGTGAATTCCACCGAAAGGATCAGATCGTTGAAAAGTGATAATTTTCTTAGTGGATTTGGATTTGTTTTTATTTTTATTTCTTTACCTTTATTGTTAAGTTGTCTTTCTGCATTTCTGAAGGAACTGGCATTTGTTATGTAAACAGGATTCGTAATGTTCACAATTGAATTTTATTTAAACATGATTAAAAACAGTAAACAAATTTTTTTTTCATAAGTTGTTTACTCACTTTACAGAGCCACCTATGAGGATTATGCATAACTTTATGGCGTAGAAACTATTTTTATATAATACTTAATTCGTTCGCAATTTTTTTTTTAATATTACCAAATTTGTTTGGGAAAAAAATTTACTTATAAAAATTAATTATAAAATAAAAATTAAAAACGAATGTCTTTAAATGTAAATTAATTAGAAAGTCGGACAACAGAGCCCTCTGTGAATAAAAGGCTGCAAGGTGTCTTTCTTCATTTCTGGAAGAATTGGCAATTATTATGGAAACAGGATTGGCGATGTTCTCAATTAATTTTTTATTTAATACAAAATGTGAAAGCACTATTAAAAATAGTACATATTTTTTTTTTAAATAATTTATATACTCACTTTACAGGGCCACCTATGAGCATTAATTGCTTACATGTCATTTTTGTTTTGTATTTAATTCGTTAGCAATTTCTTTTTAATATTACCAAATTTTTTTGGGAAAAAATTTACTTATAAAAATTAAATATTAAATCATAATTAAAATGCAAATATCCTTAAATGAAAATGAATTTAAAAGTTCGGACAATAGAACCCTCTGTAAATAAAATGCCGCAAGTTATCTTTATCCATTTCAGAAGGGATTGACAATTTTTATAGAAATAGGATTGGTCACATTCTCAATTGAATTTTATTTATTTTTAATATAAAAAATGAGCGCACGATTAAAAATAGCAAACAACTTTTTTTTTCATAAGTTGTTTACTCACTTTACAGAGCCATCTATAAGAATTAAGGACAACTGTGTTGCCTATATGTCATTTTTGTTCTGTATTTAATTCGTTAGCAATTTTTTTTTAAATATTACCAAATTGTTTTAGGAAATATTTATTTATAAAATAAGAATTAAAAACGAATGCCTTTAAATGTAAATTAATTTAAAATTCAGACAGCAGAGCCCTCTGTGAATTAAAGACCGCAAGTTGTCTTTATCCATTTCAGAAGGAGCTGACAATTTTTATAAAAAATAAAATTGATCACGTTCTCAATCGAATTTTATAAATTTTTAATATGAAAAATGAAAGCACGATTAAAAATAGTATATATAATTTTTATACTCACTTTACAGAGCCATCTATGAGTATTAATAATAACTTCGTCAATAAATCAATTCGAAAACCAATTTCAATTTCTGTCTTTATTTATAAGAACTCGAAAAATTTGATTTTCTTTACCAAAAAATTTATATTTTATATACGAAAAAGTATATTAAAGTATATAGAGACCTCTGTGAGTAATCTGATCAAAGTTATCACTAGTTTTGACAGCTCTTTTACGCCATTTTTGTTTAGTATTTAAATTATTTAATTAATTTTTTTTATTGTAATATAAAAATTTACTTATACAAAAGAATGTCGAATTTGTGAATTAATATGCAAAAATCTCTAACTGCAAAAACAAGAATCGGATAACAGAACCATCTATTAGAAATAATAATAATTAAGCTGTAATCTGCTACGCTAAACTTTTAAATCGAAACAAACCTATTGATTGATTACAAATTATTCACAGTTATGTTTTTTGAGTAAATCAGAAAAAAGCTTTTGAGTAAAATTATTGAAAAAAGAAAATCCTTAAAAATAGTGCTTCTTTCAAAAATGTAGCTTTATTATTTTAAATTTTTTTGGTGTTTCCAAATTTTTCGCGAAACCAAAATCTCCGAAAAAAAATATGACTTAAATCTGGAAGGTCTAGATATATTTTTATTCATTCTTTTACCTTTAATGTTGTTAAGAATAGGGTATATTTAGCAGATAGTGCACTAATACAACCATAATTAAGGTTATTACCCGATTATCTATTTTCACCACAACGTGTGTCAACGTCATCACTGAAACAACCATTTGCCAGACAGCGCACTACACCATCGACAGATACTATATTTTTTCTTACAGTCACCACCATCTAAACTACTGCAATTGGCCACATTACAGATCCTTCGGAAAAATTGTCTTTATTTTCCTTTTGGTCGTAGTATTTTTTTTTTTTGCTTCTTTATCTTTTTTTTAGCATAATTTCCATTCGTATTCAATTTAAATAGGATTTATTTTGATATTGCAAGCGCAACACATAATATGGTAAAATGAAGAAAAAAAAATATAATAATAATAAAAAAAAACTATATATCATATATAAGATGAGAGAGAGATAAAATTGAAGGATAATAAAAAGGATAGAATTCTGTCGAGAGAGGTCTGTGTAAGTTTTTATTCTTGGATAAAGTTGAAAATTGTAGAAAATTGCACAGAACAAATTGACAATTGAATTTTATTAAGTGAAGCGTAAGTTAATGAAAAGTTTTTCTCGACGAATGGAATTTTCCATTTCTATGAGATTGAAAATTTTCTTTTGGTAGGGACGGGGGTGCCATCGTACGCAGAATATGTGTTCACAACTGTATGAGGAATGATATTCTATATTATAGGATAAGGCGTGGTAGAAAACCATTTCTTCCATCATTCCATATAGTCTGTTCGAAATCATTATTATTCTTTTGGAAAATTTTTATAAGACGAGAATTCTTCTAGAAATCTAAAATTTTCGTTTTTTTTATCATATCCTCCTCTATTTCTAGAAGATTTCTTTTGATAGTTTTTTTTCCTTTTTTTTTAATTTTTCTTATTTTTTTCGTGTGTACAGAGTTTTGCTTGCAACTTAATATTGAATTATGAATGTTCGTTGATTTTTTATTCAATTTTATTCGTAAATTGATAGTTTGAATTTTGATACTCAACTAAAGAAAAGATTTTGGTTCTTTTGGAAGAAAGGATCAATTTTTTTTTAATAAAATTTTATCGTTCATATTTTCTTCTTAGTCAAGTTGCTGCTAGAAAAAAGAAAGTGGCAAAAGCAAATATTTTCATTTAAGTTTTTATTGAACTAAAATGAAGAATCGGTTATCTGATAAATTATTGGTTAAAAATTGGTAAATCGAGAATGAACAGGATTCTTTTTCTATTCAATTTATTCTCTTTATTATTTGTAATCGATAATATTTTCATTTTTTTCTTGTTTATTTAATTGCATAGAGTGTTAAATCTTTCAAATAATTGAAAGTACTTTATTCTATAAATTTTATTCGATTCGTAAAAATTTGTACAGTGAATTTTTTTTATATAAAGAAATTTTAAGTAAAAATATTCTCAGTAAAAAAGGTTCAGTAAAAATATTTTCTATTAAAATATTATATTTTCAGTAAAAATATTTTCAGTTAAAACCGTTTCAGTTATAAAAGCTTCAGTAAAAAAATTTCAGAAAAATTTTTTCAGTAAAAAAGTTTCAGTAAAAAAATTTTCGGTAAAAATTGTTTAAGTTAAAATATTCTCAGTAAAAATATTTTAAGGAAAAAAGTAAAAAGTGTCAGTAAAAATATTTCCTGTTAAATAAATTTTTACAGTTAAAATATTTTCACTAAAAAAAATACTTTCAGTAAAAGTATTTTAATTTAAAACAGTTTCAGTAATAAAAGCTTCAATAAAAATATTTTCAGAAAAATTATTTCAATAAAAAAATTCATTAAAAATATTTTCAGTAAAAATAATGTCGGTAAAAATTGTTCCAGTGAAAATTTTCTCAATAAAAATATTTTCAGGAGAAAAATTAAAAGTTTCAGTAAAAATATTTTCTGTTAAATAAATTTTTACAGTTAAAATATTTTCACCAAAAAAAAAAAATACTTTCAGTTAAAATACTGAAAGTATTTCAGTAATAAAAGTTTGTGTTCAGTTAAAACCGTTTCAGTAATAAAAGTTTTAGTAAAAATATTTTCAGAAAAATTATTTCAGTACAAAAGTTTCAGTAAAATTATAATTAGTAAAAATTGTGTTAAGAAAAATATTTTCAGTAAAAATAATTCCAGTAAAAATTGTTTCAGTAAAAAATTTTCAGTAAAAATATTTTCAGTAAAAATAACGTGAGTAAAAATTGTTTCAATAAAAATTCGTTCAGTGAAAATTATTTCAGTAAAAATTCGTTCAGTAAATTTTGTTCCAGTAAAATTTATTTTAGTAAAAATTGTTTCAGTCAATTTTCGTTTAGCAAAAATTGTTTCAGTAAAAATTGTTTCAGTAAAAATTGTTTCAGTAAAAATTGGTTCGGTAAAATTTGTTTCAGTAAAACTGGTTTCAGTAAAACTTGTTTCACTAAAACTTGTTTCAGTATAAATTGTTTCAGTAAAACTTGTTTCAGTAAAACTTGTTTCAGTAAAACTTGTTTCAGTAAAATTTGTTTCAGTAAAACTTGTTTCAGTAGAACTTGTTTCAGTAAAAATTGTTTCAGTAAAATTTCGTTCAGTAAAAATTATTTTCGTAAATTATGGTTCAGTAAAAATTGTTTCAGCAAAAATTTTTTCAGTAAAACTTGTTTCAGTAAAAATTGTTTCAGTAAAAATTGGTTCGGTAAAATTTGTTTCAGTAAAGCTTGTTTCAGTAAAAATTGTTTCAGTAAAAATTGTTTCAGTAAAATTTCGTTCAGTAAAAATTGTTTCAGTAAGTTTTGTTTTAGTAGAAATTGTTTCAGTAAAAATTATTTTAGTGAAATGTGTTTCAGTAGAAATTGTTTCCATAAAAACTGTGTCGGTAAGACTTTTACTTCAAGTTCCGTTAGTCCAAATTTTTCCAGTTAAAATTATACCAGCCCAAATTTTTTTAATGAAAGATTTGTAAGTCTAAATTTTTTCAATAAAATTATATAAGTCCAAATTTTTCCATTCCAAGTTTTCTCCGAAAATATTTTTAAGAATTCAGTTCAATTTTCTCCAGTTAAAATTATAGCAGTCCAAATTTTTTCAATAATTTTTTTCAGTAAAAATTTTTTCAAAAAAATGCGTTCAGTAAAAATATTTTCAATTAAAATTTTCAGTGAATATATTCTCAATTGCATATGTTCTATAAAACTTTATAAAATCTCATATAATAAACATTAGGTTTAGATCGTGAACAGCAATTTGAACACAGGACTACAAGCTAGATTACCATCGCCATTGTTCGTTAGAAAATTTATTTGCAAAAAGAGCTTAAATTTTAATTATTTAATTACGAAATACATCTTGTCCATGAAATAGAGATGAAGATTCTATTTCTCTACCTATTAATCCTATTCCATCCTATCCTTTATTTGCCAACCCACTCTTTCTCTCTCTCTCATCAAGTACCGTTTATTCATGCACTCATCTCTATCCAAAGGACCATAACGAATTTCTATTGAAAACAACAAAAGTTACTCTAGAGATTAGAATTTGATTTGATTTACTTAAACTCATAGATTCAGCTATTAACTTTTAAAATTAAATGATATTATCCTTACGAGTTTCCTGATTCTTAAATATCTTGTATTCCCAATCCTTTAGTAAAGCATAGCATTAGTAAGACATAACAGATCCTACAACAGTAACTCTTTTTCTTATAGAACATAATCCTTTGTTCAATTGCAATCTTTAGCAGTGAGTCATTTTCAAAATAAATAAATTCATTCAAACCAACAAAAAATTTCGTACTGAAAATAGTCAAATCCGTACGGATTACTAGCAAAATTATTTGATGTCGTTTATAATCTGCAATACGATTGACATCCTTTCTGATACCGACCGGTACTTTAGTACAAATCACACCAAATCGAATTTCACTTTCTCCATACCAACAGAATGTGTATCCTTTTTATCTAAAACATCCTAACTTTTTCTTAATTTTCTTATTATTTCCAAAATTGGTACATGTTTTTCTGTCAATTTTTTTTCTCCTTCATTGTTGTTATCGTAAAATCCTTTTAATCGGTAAATCTTTAAAATCTTTTCGGATTTTGATAAGAATTCCCATGTAACCAGTGACAGGGAATTAGGAATATTGAAAAATTGCCTTCTTTTCTTTACATTAAATAAAAATAAACATGTAAATTAGACCAAAAAAAATATAATTTACAAAATCTTCCAAGGTTTTCGTTTTCTAAAGTTTTCAATTTTAACAAAACAAATTTTTAAGCATTTTTAAAACGGGAAAATTGAATTTCTAAATTTAAAAAAAAAAATGCAACTATAAAAGTTAAGAATTCAATTATATAATAAATTATTTTCATTGAAAAAAAATGTCTGCCTTCAATATTGCTTTCAATGTAAAAAATTCGAACAACAACAGAGCCCTCTGTTATAACAGATTGCAAGGTGTCAAAAATCCTAACCGAAATGACTTTTATTTTTATAGCAAAGAGTTCACTTCTGGTGAAATTCTCAATTGAATTTTATTTATTTTTAATATGGAAAATGAAACACGATTAAAAACAGTAAACTAAATTTTTTTCATAAGTTCTTTTCTCACTTTACAGAGCCACCTATGAGCATTAAGCATAACTTTATTGCGTAAAAACCATTTTTAGTTAATACTTTCTAATACTAATTCGCTAGTAAATTTTTCTGATTGTCACTTAATTTATTTGGGAAAAAATTTACACATACAAATTAATTATAAAATGAGAATTAAAAACAAATGTCTTTAAATGTAAATTAAATAAAAATTAGGATAACAGAGCCCTCTGTGAATAAAAGACTGCAAGTTATCTTTATCCATTTTTGTGAGAACTGACCATTGTTATGGAAACAGACCATAATTATGGTGACGTTTTCAATTAATTTTTTTATATACAAAATATGAAATTAATTACAGAGACCTCTACCAACAAAATCCTGCAAGTTCTGAAGGAAATGACAATTTTTATGGAAAGAGAATTGGTGACTTTCTCAATTGATTTTTTATATTTTTAATATAAAATATGACAGCACGATTAAAAACAGTAAACAAAATTTTGTTTCATAAGTTATTTACCCACATTACAAAGGCACCTTTAAGCTTTGTTGCTTACATGTCATTTTTGCTTAATACTTAAAATGTTAGCAATTTTTTTAAATATTACCAAATTTGTTTGGGAAAAAAATTACTCGTGAAAAATTAATTTTAATTTGTGAGTTGAAAGCAAACGTCTTCAAATGTAAATTTATTAAAAATTGGGCCAACAGAGCCCTCTGTGAATAAAAAACTGCAAGTTATCTTTATCCATTTCTTAAGGAACTGACAATTTTTATGAAAATAGAATTGGTGATGTTCTCAATTGAATTTTATTTATTTTTAATATGAAAAATGAAAACATGATTAGATCCAGTAAATATAGTTTTTTAAATAATTTTTCACTCACTTTACAGAGCCATCTATGAGTATTAGGTACAACTTGGTTAGTAAATCAATTCGAAAACTAATTTCTATTTCTGTCTTTATTTATAAGAACTCGAAAAATTTGATTTTCTTTACCGAATTTATTAGAAAATTTTTGTTTTATATGCGAAAAAGTATACCTATACTCATAATATGTAGAGACCTCTGTGAGTAATCTGATCAAAGTTGTCACTACTTCTGACTGAACTTTTACGCCATTTATGTTTAGTATTTAAATTTTTAGTAATTTTTTTTATTGTAATATAAAAATTTTTTTGTACAAAAATATTTTTAATTTATTAATTAAAATGCAAAAGTCTCTAACTGCAAAAACAAGAATCGGATAGCAGAGCCATCTATCAGAAAAAATACATAAGCCATAATCTTTTATTACGAAACAAATCTATTGATTGATCCAAAATTATTCGCAAGGTTTTTTTTTAAAGGAAATCAGAAAAAAGTTTTTAAGTAAAATTGTTAAAAATGGAAAATCCCTAAAAATAGAGTTTATTCGAAAAGTGTGGCTTAATTATTTCAAGTTTTTCTTTTTTATTTTCAACAAAATATTTTTTTTGGTGTTTTCTAATTTTCCGCAAAACAAAAAAAACAAAAAACAATTATAACTAATTACTAGATGTTTTGGTGAAAATTTGTTTTAATTTATGATTGTCGAAATTGGATGGTGAAAGTACAATTCTTAATGAGTTTATGTGAATTTCGAGGATAACTCTTTCAATAAAGATACAATAGTCGAATGTGATACAAAATATTTTGTAGCAGAATCTATAGAGGATCAAAGGGGAATTTTCAAAATCTAAGTATTCACAATACATACTAACAAAGGTGGTTATGGGTTAATTGAAGGAATGAAATATAAAAGGATAATGGAAAATATTAAGCAATACAAATTTAGGTTTAAGGATATTAAAGAGAATTTACAATAACAGTCACTGTGATTACCTTCAAGTTTTTATCTAACAATAAATTTCGATTATTACAGTGTTAATGGTTGATGACGTACTGATGATGATTATAATGATGGTCATCATAATGAACGAAATAAACAAAAAATAATAACAATTAAATAGCACCACCAGACATGCTCATAGACAATACAATACACCAGTTTGAACGAGAGCTAGCTGCACACCAGGGAGATGTTATGAAATTTCAAACAACAAAGAATCCTCATTACCAAAATCATCAACACTTTTCCCATCATCCATTCTCATTTTTGGTATCATCGTCATCATAATTATTTTCAAAGTATCGGCTATGATTTAGACAACAGCATCGAAAGTTTACCCCAAAAAGTTTCTGTACTCCATTCACCAAGACCTATGAAAATGCTTCTGCTTCTTCTTCTTGTGTTTGTACATTTTTCATTAGCATTCCACCGAGCAATACTGAGACGTTGCTCCCATCTAATCATTATTTAACAATAATTTTAGCAAACGCTGCTATGATTAGCATTGTGGCAACGGGTATGCATGCATCATTACCATCGAGATCCTTACGATAGCAATCATCAATAGTTGTTCGTCGAAAATGTAACCTAGCTTAGCAAGTGTTGCAATTTTCGGTTCAATTGGACTTGCAGTAGATGGTGGGTATATTTCCCCAATGGGAAGGAGTAATACTTATCAAGAAAGTTGAATTTCCAAAGAGTAGAAAGTGCTGGCGTCTACGGGTAATTACAATCACTGCTGAGCTTCGAGCACAAATGCTCTTAATTGATAGTCGAAATACTTCGGTTAATAGTCTCTTTGCTAGGCTAAATACCTACAAAATGCCATGAAGTAAAATCAGTTGCAATTTTACCTCAACATAAATATTACCACATGACTATTACTACACTATCGACCACATCACCTCTCAGTCCTAAAGGATTTGGCAGTCATTGTGGGTTGTGAAAATAGCTAACTTATTACTACCCTTCAAGTCATTTTGAATATAGCTGATTGTGCAACTTTTAATCATTCTATCACTTAATATCATATTAAAGTGCATGAAACTATTCCATTACGAACTTTTCACATTCCATTCGTATATCTAAGAGGATTGTTTGATAAAAGTTCACTGATAAATGAAAATTACCCATCAATTTTGTTCATGTGAAGAAAAAAAATTTAGCAAAAAGTAGATTAGGTTTTTGAAAATATAATTACCACCCCCTCCTCTACACACCCCCTTCCCCCAATTGGATCAAATAGAAAAATATTACCAATTCTTTTACTTTTATTAAGTACAACAGGAGATTTCAATTACTTGTGCTCGATTGTGAGTAAAAGTAAAGGTCTTTTATTGGTCAATTTCGATTTTAAATTTTTTGTTACGAATTTTATATAAGCTTTTTCAAATATTTCATTTTACTTTTCTAATGTTTTCTGCATAAAAGTTTTAATAGTAAAACAGGAGAACTTAATTATTAGTGCTCAATTGTAAGCAAAAGTGCTGGTCTTCTATTAGTCCATTTCTGTTTATAATTTTTTGTAGAAATAAACTTTCTCAAATATTTAATTTTACTTTTATGCATGCAAATTTTAATAGGAAAACAGGAGCTCTTAATTATTAGTGCTCCATTGTGAGCAAATGTTCAGGTCTTCTATTGGTTAATTTTGATTTTTAATTTTAGTTTATTGTTGAGAATTTTATATATTTTTTTTTCATATATTTTCTAATGTATTCCACAGGAATATTTTAATAGTAAAACAGGAGAACTTAATTATTAGTGCTCAATTGTGAGCAAAAGTGCAGGTCTTCTATTGGTCAATTTTGATTTTTAATTTATTATTGAGAATTTTATATATACTTTTTCAAATATTTCATTTTACTGTTCTAAGGTATTCCACAGGAATATTTAAATAGAAAAACAGGAGATATTTATTATTAGTGCTCAATTGTGAGCAAAATTGCAGGTTTTCTAGTATTTAATTTTGTGGTTCTGGTAACAAAAATTATCTGAATCACAAATTATGAAAGAGAAACTCAATAAAAATCTTTAAAAAAATCAAAAATAACTTAAATGTTGCTACGACAAAAGGATATTTTCCTTTTGACTTAAAAAATAAATTTGAGGTTACGTTTAATATTACGAGTATGCCGTTTTTACTCTTTAGGGTCATAAATCAAAAGCGAACAGTAAATGTTAATTTTGTTTTTTATTAATTGAATAAATATGGACACTTTACGAAGTTCCTTTATTTAATTGAGTTTTAGAATATATCAAAATTTTAGGTTATGGTAGTTTTTTTATTTTTTCGTTAAAAGTGCTCCGCAGAATACCAACCTCAATATGAATAGTGTCAATACCCATGTTAGTTTGTATTATTTTCATTTTTAATTAAATTATATTTGAAGGAAAAAAATCTTTAAAATAAGATTGTTAGGAGAACTTTTCCCATTTTGATTCTAAAGAACTTTTTTGATACATGAACACACAATTTCTATCGATGTCTATTGTTGTTCCTATTTTCAAGTATATTTTAATCTTATTTCTGAATAACCATCCTGTACCAGTATTTTTGTTAGTTTACTCATTTTTAGTAACGCTCACTTTCGGATAGAAAAATATGATGAATGATAAAGAGGGGCTGTCACTTCAGTTTTATTTAATAAATTTTTCTTGGAAAATGTTCGTACTAAATCGAATTGAAAAGAGTACACGTAAGACTATTTTATGAGTATCTTCGCCCTTTCGCACGTTTTTGTATCTTTTCTCTTTTCTAATATACAATATTTTTTCTAGGTCCGTTTTCTTAAAGCGTAAAAAATAAACATAATTTGTTTTCCTTATCAATATAAACATGAGAAATAAAACTAAAAGTGACAAAGAAGACGATGAAAATACTATAAGAAGCTATGATAAATAAAAAGGATACGCAGCTCACCATTTACTTACAACCAAAAAAAAAACTGCTTTATATAAATCGTCTTACAATTGTACAAATATCATAAAAGCGTAAGTAAAATATTCGTAAATGAATAAAAGACCTAAACAAAGGTAATAACAGCAATAATATGAGCTTGGGAAGATACATAAATATTTGCAGGAGGAATTCTTTTATTTTTATTTTATATAAGAAATGTTCAAAAAATATGTTTCGATTCTTTCCATCAGTAAAATAGTATAATAGTTAAGTACTTTTGATTCACTGGAATGGAAAAAAAACTCTAGGAATGAGGACATCAAATTAATCATTAAATAAATTAATAGGACTGTAAGACAACAAATGCTTCCAGATACATTTTAGTAAGAATTTTAGGTAAGAAAAATTGTTAGTAAACTAAAAATGTTTAGTGAAAAATTATTAGTAAAAAATATTTATTGAAAAATTTGCAGTGAAAAAATTTGAACTACAAAATTTACAGTAAAAAAATTACAGTGAAAAATTTACAGTGAAAAATTTACAGTAAAAATTTTTAATGAAAAATTTACAGTGAAAAATTCAAAGTGAAAAATTTCTGGTAAAAATTTGTTAGTGAAAAATTTTGTTGAAAAATTTGTAGTGAAAAAATTTTTATTGAAAAATTTGCAGTGAAAAAATGTTCGGTGACAAATTTCTGTGAAAAATCTTCAGTGAAAAACTTTAAGTGCAAATTTTCCAGTAAAAAATTTAATTTTTTTTTGTTAAAAAATTTTTAGTGGTACATTTTTGGTGCCAAATTTTCGGTGGAAAATTTTCGGTGGAAAAATTCAGTGAAAAATTATTATAAAAATTACTTGTGAAAAATTGCAGTTATTTCTTTTAAGTGAAAAATTTTCGGTAAATAATTTTCAGTAAAAAATTGTTGGTGAAAAATTTGCAGTGAAAAATATTTGGTGAATAATTTTTGATGAATAATTTTCAGTAAAAAATTTTGCTGAAATATATTTATAGTAAAAATTTTGCAATAAAATTTTGTGGTGAAAACTTTGCAGCGAAAAATTTTTGGTGGCAAATTTTCGGTGACAAATTTTTTGTGAAAAATCTTTAGTGAAAAATTTTTTAGTGGAATATGTTTGGTACATAATTTTCGATGAATATTTACAGTGAAAAATTTATAGTGACAAATTTGCAGTAAAAAATTTTAAGTAAAAAATTTCTGGTGAAAAAATTGTAGTAAAAAATGTTTAATGAAAAATTGTTAGTAAAGAATTTTATTGAAAAATTTGCAATGAACAAATTTTTATTGAAAAATGTTTGGTAAATAATTTTTGATGAATAATTTTCAGTGAAAAATTTTTGGTGAAAAATGTTTGGTAAATAATTTTCGATGAATAATTTTCAGCAAAAAATTTATAGTAACAAATTTTCAGTAACAAATTTATAGTAAGAAATTTGCAGTGAAAATTTTCGGTAGCAAATTTTTGGAAACAAATTTTCTGTGAAAAATTTGTAGCAAAAAATTTTGAAAGAAAAATTCCCAGTGAAAAATTTTTGGGTGAAAAAATTTTCAGTAACAAATTTTTAGTGAAAAGTTTTAAGTGAAAAAAAATTGAAATTCCAAGTGCATTTTTCTTATAATTTTTGACTAAATTGTATTATTTATTTATTTTTAGTTTTAATATTTTGCCTTTTCTGTCGTATCCAGAAACTTAAATGTCATTTAATCTGAAGTAAAGTTTATCCAATATTTTATGAACAACTTTAAAATTCATTGGTTTGGAATATCACATTTGATTATGAATATTTTAATTTATGTATTGTGTTTTAGTTTTTCATAGACCATATCATAAAAATGGTAGAAGGGTGATAGTTCTAATAGAGAAGGTTTCAAGTCTAGAAGTTATAGTGGGTAATAGAAACGATGGCGGAATTGAAGGGCAGTACCTTATAGAGTTGTGTGTAGTAAGTGAATCGCTGAAAACTTCGACGATGAAGATAAATATACCAAAGAGCACTCGTATACGAATGACTGGCTGCGGGACTACTGTAAAAGTAGTAATAGTCACAATACGAGAATGAGATTGTATAGTTTATGTGGCTCGCATAAAATTCGAAATAATTTAACTCGCGCAATGTAAAATGCACTTGCAGCCCGGAATCAAACGATCATAAATCTTTGGCGGAATGCAGACTATGGTTAGTGGTAATGGTTAATGGTGGCAACACTGGCAGTACTTTTCTCTCAGTTCTCATAGGAATTTCGTTTTCCAAGTCGCGTAGCAGTTCATTTGGATTTTTGCATAAAAACTAGAGACCAGTGAACCGCAATAAAACAACTGGGGATGAATATAGAAAAACCACCACTGCGTACTTACCGCTGCCAAACAAAAGAAATAAAACTATCGGAACTTAAACCACTCTGACTAACAGGAGTATTTCTTTTACGACGAAGGATATAAGTAATGCCAACAATAGTACCATACCAACAAGAATAAGAAATAATTAACAAATTCGAGAAAAGGACGCAAGACCAAACATGGAGTGAACGAATGGGAAAGACATAGAATTAACTACATAATTCATTGTTTATCCAAGCGCAGCATAGAATGACACTAATAAATAAACTCATAGACTGTCTACTTCAGAATCAGACTGGTATCTAGTGTCGAGTATCTAGTGTCTAGTGTCTTTTACAGTTCCATTGCAATGGCCACCCATTATTAGCCCATCCATCCATTTCACCCTTTGATTCAGCTCCCTCTCCATAAGCCCACGCTCATATTTTTATCCGCTCTCCCTTATTTTTGTCATTCATTCTATTTTGTAGTCGCATCTGTATATGACAATTTTATCAACTAAATCAAGTCAAAAGTGGTTATTTCTAGTATTCTAATATTTTCATGTTTCAATGCATTCATGCATTTACAAACATATCAAATATTTCACAATCAGTATGAGTATTCAATGAATTTAAATTAATTTTGAAAATTAAATTTATTTCAACAATTTAACTTTGAGCACCATTTTGAATTTTTCATTTGCACATTATTTTTTGTAATTATTTTCAAAACAAAATTTGTTTATTTAATTAACAACAAAAATATAATTTTGTTCAGTTTTCATGTATTTGATAAGCAAATTATCGGATAACCTAAAATTATTTTCTCGGATAATGATTAATTTATAATCAAACATAAATTTTTATTATTAATATTTTAAAATGATTATTAAACAATAAAAAGAGACTTTAAAAACATATCCGATAATCCAGATTTTCATATAAATATCAATTGTGACTTTCGGATAAAAACAATATGTTCCGGATAAATATTAAAGCCCTACCAATAATCGAAAATAATACATTATTCTTTAATTTTATTTAGGAAAGTCTCTCTTTGCATAATTAAAATTTTAATTTGTATTCAACATTATAATTAATATGCATATAATTTTGTTGGAAAATATCGGATAACCTAAAAAGATCTTTTCGGATAATGATTAATTCATGAACAAAAATAAATGTTTATTATTAATATCTTAAAATGCTCATGGAACAATAAAAAGGGACTTTAAAAATATTTCGGATAATCCAGATTTTCATATAAAATCTCAATAGTGACATTCGGATAAAAACAATATCTTCAGGATAAATATTCAAGCCTTACCAATAATCGAAAATTACATATTTTTCTGTAAAATAATTTTGAAAAGTAACTTTTGCATAATTAAAATTATAATTTTTATTTAAAATTATAATCAGTAGACAAATAACTTTATTGGAAAATATCGGATAACCTGAAAAGATCTTTTCGGACAATGATTAATTCATGAACAAAACTAAATGTTTATTATTAATATCTTAAAATGCTCATTGAACAATAAAAATAGATTTATAAAATATTTCGGATAATCCAGATTTTCATATAAAATCTCAATAATGACATTCGGATAAAAACAATATCTTCCGGATAAATTTTAAAGCCTTACCAATAATCGAAAATTACATATTTTTCTGTAAATTAATTTTAAATAATAACTTTTTGCATAATTAAAATTATAATTTTTATTCAAAATTATAATCAGTTGACAAATAACTTTATTGGAAAATATCCGATAACCTAAAAAAATCTTCTCGAATAATGATTAATTCATAAACTAACAAAAATTTTTAATAACTAGGATCATAAAGTACTTTTCAAATAGTAATGAGGGTCTTTAAAAATATTTCGGATAATCCAGATTTTCATATAAAATCTCAATAGTGACTTTCGGATAAAAACAATATCTTCCGGATAAATACTAAAACCTTACCAATAATCAAAAATTATAAATTATTTTTTAAATTTATTTTAAAAAGTGTCCTTTTGCATACTTAAAATTGTAATTTGTATTCAAAATTATAATTAGTAGGCAAATAATTTTTTTGGAAAATATCGGATAACCTAAAAAGATCTTTTCGGATAATGATTAATAAACTAACAAAAAATTTTAATAACTAGGATCTTAAAGTACTTTTCAAATTTAAAAATATTGCGGATAATCCCAATTTCCATATAAACTGTCAATAGTGACTTTTGGATAAAAATATAATCACTCAGATAAATTCTAAGAATTTACCGATAATAGAAAATTATATATTACTGTAATATGATAAGTGATTTTCGGATAATCAAAATCCTCTTTGGGATAAAATATAATTTTTCTCTTTAGAGATATTATCCGCAAATTATCTATACAGAGTTTCAAATTAAGTGCAAATAATTTTGGGATAATGCTATGGATAAAAATGGATATTAACTATTGACCCGTATTTTTGTTTGGAAAATTAACTTTAATACCATCGAAAACAAATAAATTTCTCTCCATGAACAATTTAATTAAGTAATGCATCAATACGTTCGTAGAGTGATCAATATTCGTGTTTATGAGGAATGCATACTAAAAGCTAATTCAGAATTGAAAACTTTTATGGCAACTGTTGAAAATTTTTGTTAAATCGTCTATTCTGGTTATTTTAAATTCAGTTTGAATAAGATTTTGCAGCATAAATACACATCGTAAAGCACAGTCATGTATATGCTCTTCTGCTCGAACTAAAATCCTAAATTATCTTTTGAATATTAATCGGAAAATAGGAATTGTAATCGTTCGGTTCATCTAGCCGGACTGCCGTTTTGGTGATGTACTCGTACATGTGCAATGACATGAAAACAATACAACGTTTCCTCCTATATGGCATACCGTTCATATGACCAATTTGCATTCGGAATCCTTCATCCTTTGTCGCAGTCCACTTTGTAGTTCTATTATACTTTAAAGTAAGCCTATTTGTGTTATAAAGCTAGCGCAATACTAGTCTATAATTGGCGCCTTTATCATTTAACGGAGCTATTGGGAACATCCGCAAGAATATTTCGATACTTCAGAAAAGTGATAATCTAGCATTTATTCGCAACAGTTCAATGTGAAAAAATCGGTATGATTGACTGCATTTGGATCTGAAGCAATCAATTGTAATCTAGCCAAACAGAAAATTTTCCTCGCATTGAAATTTTTTCGTACAAATTCGTTATTTTATAAAATTGTCTCCCCAGGTTTTCGGTAAAAATTTCCAGGAGACTTTTCAGTAGAAAGTTTGAGTCGAAATTTTCAACAAAAATTTTACGCAAAAATTGTCAGTCAAAAATGTTACTAATTTTTTTTAAACTTTTGGTTCGGTAAAAATTTAAAGTCAAAATTTAAAGTCAAAATTTTCAGTAAAAATTTACAGTAAAAATTTAAAGTAAAAATTTACAGTAAAAATTTACAGTAAAAATTTACAGTAAAAATTATTGGTAAACATTTTCGGTAAAAACTTTCGCCAAAAATTAATCTGTAAAAATAATCGGTAAAAATTTTCGGTTGACATTTTCGATAAGCATTTTCGGTAAAAATTTTTTGTAAAAATTTTCAGTAAAAATGTTCGGTAAAAATTTTTGGTAAAAATGTTCGCCAAAATTTAAACTAAAAATTGTTGGTAAAAATTATTTGTAAAAATTTTCGGTAAAAATTATAATCATTTTCGGTAAAAATTTCTGGTAAATATTGTCGAGAAAAATTTTAGGTAAAAATTTTCGTTAAAAATTTTTGGTCAAAATTTTCAATAAAAATTTTTGGTACAAATTTTCGGTGGCAAATTTTTTGTAAACATTTTCAGTAAAAATGGTCGGTAGTACGTTTCGCCAATAATTAATTAGTAAAAATGTTCGGTAAAAATTTTTGGTAAAAATTATTTGTAAAAATTTTCGGTAAAAGTTATCGGTAAAACTTTTCGGTAAACATTTTCGGTAAACATTTTCGATAAGCATTTTCGGTAAAAATTTCTGGTAAATATTGTCGAGAAAAATTTAAGGTAAAAATTTTCGGTAAAAATTTTTGGTAAAAATTTTTGGTAAAAATTTTTGGTAAAAATTTTCGGTGGCAAATTTTTTGTAAAAATTTTCAGTAAAAATGGTCGGTAATAATTTTTGCCAAAAATTAATCTGTAAAAATGTTCGGTAAAAATTTTTGGTAAAAATTATTGGTAAAAATGTTCGCCAAAATTTAAACTATAAAAATTTTGGTAAAAATTATTTGTAAAAATTTTCGCCAAAAATTAATCTGTAAAAATTTTTAAACATTTTCGATAAGCTTTTTCGGTAAAAATTTCTGGTAAATATTGTTGGTAAAAATTTTCCGTCAAAATTTTCGGTCAAAATTTTTGCTCAAATTTTCGATCAATATTTTCGGTAAAAGTTTTCGATAAAAATTTTTCGTAAATATTTACGGTAAAAATTTTCTGTAAGCATTTTCGGTAAGTTTTTTATTTAGTATAGAATTTTTACCGCCAATTTTAATCGAAAATTTTTCCAATATATCCGGAAAAAATGTTCGATAAAAATATTTAAATAAGTTTTTCTCGTATTTTTGAATGATATTTTTTAACAGTTAAAAGAAGTTATTTCCGATTGATTGAACAACCATAGAAGAAGGCATAACGTTCTAAGGTAAACACTCTGTTTGATTAAATAATTTATGTCACTTCGTACCCAGGTCATGTAGAAGAAAATCTAGAAAATGTCTACGAATGTAATTCTCAATTGTATGATTGCAACGAAATATTGTATAACAGATTTTTCTCCGTCAAAGTTTTTATTGTTTGGTATCATGTGACAAAATCATACAAAATCCGAATGTAATAAAAACTTGAACATGAAAAGTTGGTTCAATCGAGAACAAACACAAAAATAGGCAGATCAAAATGAATAAAATTGTTGAGAAGGAAAAAAAATTCAATTGGAAAAATTGTAATAAAATGACATATACAAGCACGAGGATGAGAAAATACCATATCCTTACTAGACCATATCCGTGCCTTTAAAGTATTCGTACTTTGCTAATATAACAAATTTTCTATACGGTAAAGTCAGAAAGTCTTAAGCTAAAGTTTAAGTGAATGCGAGTACATGTGCTGGCCGTATTTGGCTACCACCGTACACACTCAGTGGCAAAAATGTAAACTTTAAAACTTTACTGTTGAGTACATGGCTTATCCTTAAGTCCTCCTTCCTTTTGCTACACTTGGAGAAAAAAAAATGGAATTTTTCCACATATCCTATCTCGTGGATAATATCTTATAATCCCGCTACTCTCATATATGAAATTCGGTACTCCTCCCCACATACCGTCCTTGCTGGCACTTGGAAAAATTCGATTTTATTTCGGCCTTGTATCTTTTGGTTATATTAGATGCCAATGTTGAAAAATGTGAGAAAGTTAAGAGATAAAATACTAAAAAACCAAATAATAAAAAAATACATCGGAATGAAGATAACCAATCGGTGTATATATATGGTTACTTATATATGAGCGATCAGGTAAAATAAAATAGATATGAAAAGGATACAGGATGGCACAAATTTCTTTCCAATAGGAAAGACGAACTTTTCAATTTTTACAATATTTTTTTCCCCTCCTTCGACTTATTCTTCTTAAAAGTTCAATAAAAATTTTCTATTTGCATTATATTCACTTCATCCTACATCCTTATAACGATGGATATCCTCATAGGTTAAGGAAGGAAAAGTGGAATGGTAATACCTTCGTAGGTGGTGTTCGGCAATAAAAACGTTTACACAGGTGAACATATTGTATGATCTGTACATGAACGGATACTATTTATTCTAAGCATCGATATTCGATAAACTTGCAATTCTTTACGTTTAAGTAGCATTTCATCTTCTATCGTCCATTACCGGTACAATATTTCACAACACCCGCAACTCCTTCATATATACTCAGCAGGAAAAACATAAAATGTGTACTCCTCCTTTCCGTTTCACATTCTATCATGTTTTATTAGATTTTCTTGTATTGAAATTATAAGATACGCGATCTAAACTAAAATCGAATTGAATCCAATTGAGCTGAATCGAAACGATTTACAGATTCTTGATCTGGTTTTGTATTGTAGAAATTGCTTCAACAAAGATTTCTCTGCCCTTTTCATCTTCAAATAGAAAAAAATTAAAATTCCTAAAAAAATATTGGCAAAAAATAAAAACAAATCAAATCAAAATATGAGAAATGTTACTTTTGTATATGTACTTGTTATTTTAATAGATAAAACTCTTAAAAAAATTTATATTTTATGGATTTTTATCTTACCATTTTCTTATTTTTACATTTTGAATTATTCTTCATTTTAAAGCAAACATTTCCAAACCTGAATTTATTCCTATAAGGAAAATTATTTTTGAAAATTTACAGTAAAAGTTTACAGAAAAAATGTACAGTAAAATTTTACAAGAAAAATTTACATGAAAAGTTACAAAAAAAAAATTTAAAGGAAAAATTTACTGGAAAAATATACTGAAAAAATTGACAATAAAAGATTGACGGCAAAAATTCACAGTAAAAATTTCCAGCAAATAATTTAATGTAAAAAATGTACAGTAAAAATTTATAGCAAAAAAGTTTATAGCAAAAAATTTATAGCAAAAAAGTTTATAGCAAAAAATTTACAGCAAAAATTTACAGTAAAAATTTACAAGCAAAATATTTTCAGGAAAAAATTTACAGTTAAAATTTACAATAAAAATTTACAGTAAAAATTTACAGTAAAAATTTACAGTAAAAATTTACAATAAAAATTTACAGTAAAAATTTACAGTAAAAATTTACAATAAAAATTGTCAATCAAAATTTACAGTCAAAAATTTACAGTCAAATTTTACAGTCAAAATTTACAGTCGAAATTTACAGTCGAAATTTACAGTAAAAATATACAGTAATAATTTACAGTAAAAATTTACAGTAAAAATTTACAGTAAAAATTTACAGTAAAAATTTACAGTAAAAATTTACAGTGAAAATTTACAGTAAAAATTTACAGTAAAAATTTACAGTAAAAGTTACAGTAAAAATTTACAGTAAAAATTTACAGTAAAAATTTACAGTAAAAATTTACAGTAAAAATTTACAGTAAAAATTTACAGTAAAAATTTACAGTAAAAATTTACAGTAAAAATTTACAGTAAAAATTTACAGTAAAAATTTACAGTAAAAATTTACAGTAAAAATTTACAGTAAAAATTTACAGTAAAAATTTACTATAAAAAGTTAACAGCAAAACATTTACAAGCAAAATATTTTCAGGAAAAAATTTACAGTAAAAATTTACAGTAGAAATCTACAATAAAAATTTACTTAAATTTAAAAAAAAAAACTTAAAATACGTAATATTTTTAAAATTAGGAAATTAATAAAGATATTTTAGAAGAATTTTCTTATGTTTGATCAAAACTGGCGTCAATTAATAAAGATGATAAATAAATGATGATCATCAAACAAAATTTTTCATATTTGAAAGAGCAAATATGGCGTCGACAAGAAGCTTATTACAAAAAAGGAACAAAATCTCATTACAAGAAAATATATGCAAAAATATACACACACAAAAAATGAAATGGAAAACAAAAAAGTGCAACAATGCAATTTTTAAAAAACCAGAGCTTGTATTGTTTTTCCATAACTAAAAATGGCTGGCGAACTATGCTATTCATAAGACCACCTGCATTCTCGTACGAATATAGAAATAAAGACTTTGAAAACTTACTAAAAATAATGGCCTCTAATGAATGCTACCAAAAAGGTACCACAATGAATACATTACAGCTAATAAAAGCTTGACAAAAGTTTTCTAGTACGCTTATTCTCCACACCCTGGCGTCCTGGTAACTGCCCACCCATCCGCCATTTTTACCTTTCACAATTCATACCGCAGATTCAGTCGGTTTGGTTTATTTTGCAACTAAAATTAGAGATTCTGTTCTTATCCCAACACTCATTAGTCTCGACAAAATGCCATTCCACCCTCGTCCTTGCTGGATAAGCAGTTGTATATGGCGGTCGTCACTATTCTCGGTACTCTAATGTGCCCATTCCATGGTGTTCCGATAATAGTAAAAGTTTGAAATTTTCACCATTTACACAATTCACATAGTTTTGTACTTTGTAAGTGCATACAAATTGTAAAAGTGCAGCAGTCGGGATGGGTTGTATCCTGAAATAGTTCATCACCCAGTCTATCGCGACTTTCGAGTTTAACTACGGTTGGGATAGGATAGCAAGTCAACTTTAGGGGATACGAAACGGATTCCACAAGTTTCTATAAGATCTGCACTAATACCAATATCAGAAAGCGGCTGAATAGCGGTGTTAATAGGAATAATAATGACACCAGCGAATGCTAAAAGCCACTAGCACATTTCTCCACCAATCCTCCTTCAGACTTGTTGTATTTGTAACACTTTTCCCGTAGATCCATTTGCATTTTACTTACGAGGGACCAACTCCGGTGGTGGTTTTTTTGCGTGGATTTTTACTTCCAAATCGGGTGTAGATGAGTTTTTCGACAATCCACAGAGCGTTACTGGTTCAGAATTCATTCCAGAACGCTTTTCTTCCTTTGTATCTTTCCTGTTTGATGAAAGGTTCTTGGATATTCTTGTATCTTCTATTCCTTCCGATAGAATCTTTTCGAAACCTTGTCTCTGTGCTCTTAGGCACTCTACATCCCGTCATTATTGTCACCATTCTCTGCTTGCTTTTCTTTCAACGTTCTACCATAAAGACTGACACAATAAAACTTAACACCTTAAGTCATGTGGCTCTGATATGCTCTGTCCTGCCCTATAATTTTCTATTCTGTTAGTCCTGGTTGCCCGTCTTCACCTGCATGTTGCTGGCTTTAAAGCAAATCCTCTGAAAGTGAGTTTTCTGAAAGTACGAGCAGAGAGAAACTGCATAAAACAATAACTTTCAGACTCATTATTTAGGTAATACCTTCAGGAGCTTTAATGCAAATTTAAAATAATTAAGTCTTTTCATTTGCATTGCTTCAGCGGTGCATACAATGTGTACGCAATATACCGATATGAATGGTTGCCTGTTACCTTCGTCGCACCTTCCTGGGAACCACCTTGATTTCTGTGTCACTATCAACGCGTATATCTTTCCATACTTGCTGCAAGTTTTCGTAAGCTGACTGAAGGTACAGACTATCATAATGGTTGTCGCTTGCTTGGCTTTGGTTTTCCATCTAAAAAGCTCTCTGCATCCTCTGTCGGATGGTTTTGTGTATATTCTAGGTTACGGGAGAATGTTGAAATTCTGCTCTGCTTTAGAAGCAACAATAGATTCTGGGGTAGCTTGTGCCCCATACTGTGCCACTGTGTCCAAACAAATAATATTTCTTAATGGATAACTACTTGAACGCATGTACCCTTGATATACTGAATTGTAAGGAGCGGCCGTAGTTGTAGTTGTAGACTTCAAGTGCAGCCGCGACTTTACCTAACAAAAGCCAAAAGAATAAAGTTCCATGCACACAGAAACTAGTTGGCATCTTTATCGTTTCGCCTTGCAGTAGATTGCAGAACAATGCGATTTTTACTCAAAACTTTCTTCTTAATACGATAGGATTATGAAGGTCATTTTTATAGTCGCAATTATAGTATCGCATCTTCTCAGATTTCATTATTATTCCTACAACTACAATAATACACATTTACTACTACAAGAACACACAGTTAAATCGTAGAAGCAATTGAATCGACTAGTATAGAAATTTAATTATATTCACTAAGAACTGTGAAATTAAAATTAACATTAAATTTTTACTGCACATTTGATTTTTTGCTGTAAATTTTTTGCTGCATATTTTTGCTGTAAATTTTTTGCTGTAAATTTTTTGTTGTACGTGTACTAAAAATAATGTTACCAAAAATATTGTGGCCGAAATAATTTGACCGAAAATATTCTAAACGAAAATATATTTACCGAAAATATTTTGACGAAATTATTTTTACCGAAAATATTTAAACTGAAATATTTCAATGCAAATAAATTGGCGAAAATAGTTTGACCGAAAATATTCTGACTGTTATACGTATATTTTTACCGCAAATAATCTAACTAAAAATATCTTAACCCACAATTATTTTCGCGAAAATATTTTCACCGAAAACATTTTTACTAAAAATATTTCGACCACAAATATTGTATTTTGAGACTGAAAATATTTTAACGAAAATCGTTTGACCGAAAATATTTTGACAAAACTATTTTTACCGAAAATATTTGGACTGAAATAGTTTAACGAAAATAGTTTTGCTGATAGTATTTTTAGCGAAAATAGTTGAACGATAATATTTTTAACAGAAAATATTTTAATCGGAAATATTTTAACCGAAAACATTTTGACCGAAAATATTCTAATCAAAAATATTTTTACCGAAAATATTTTGACGAAACTATTTTTACCGAAAATATTTGGACTGAAATATTTTGATGCAAATAAATTGGCAAAATAGTTTGACAGAAAATACAATTTTTTGAACGAAAATATTTCTTTTGAATTTATTTTTACCGATAATATTTTAACTGTAATATCTTTACTCGGAATGGTTTTACAGACAATATTTTACCGAATATACTTTTCTGATCTGACCAAAAATATTTTGACCAAAAAATTTTTACCGAAAATATTTCGACCTTTTTTTTTATTACCGATTATGTTTTGACTGAAAATATTTTTATTGAATTTGTTTTTACAGACAATCTTTTAACGAACATATTTTTGTAGTCACTTTTTTTTACCGAAAATTATTATTGAAAATATTTTAACCGACAGTATTTTTACCATAAATATTTTTACTTAGATTATTTTTACCAACAATAGTATTACTGCAATTTTGTTTTGACTAAAAATAATTTTTACGAACGTTTTTTTTTTTAATTTGTTTAATATAATATTAAAAAATACATGAATTTATGAGAAATTTCATTTAAAATCTTGTTGCCATATTTTGCTGAAAGATAAATTGAATAAAATGGATGTGATTTGTAATATTTAATATTATGCTGAATAACCCTAAATACACGTACCAATTTATTCTTGCAGTTTTTTTTACTAAAATCTCTTTTATATACCGAAACTCTCGATTGCATTAAAGCACTACGAAAGTAGAATAATATAAACTGAAATCAAAGGAAAAAATTCAAAGGAAAGCAAGGTACACATGTCAGATAGTGTACAAGATGGAGAGGAGCTCAGTGGGGTATATTTATCTCATTTGGTCCATAATTCATCACTTGATATCAAAACAACATGTGGTCGTAATGACGTGTAGGATTTCGGTCTATTTCGCTACTCTTTTTTCTAGTAAATCCACTTTTTTGTCCATTATAGAAGGTTTCTTATGCATACTTTTGGATATTTTATTTTTCTTCTCCTGTAAATAAACCTCTACAAATCAGATTCACTTCTATGGAATTTCTTTCAGCATTCTTTCGTCTACGAATATCGAACTTTTACAGTTTTTTTAATATTCTCTACTAACCTTCATTTCACTTTAGACTAAATTTATTATGCTACCCAAATAGAGCTCTTTAGTTTCACCTTTAAACTTTACCCCTAAAAAAAATACAAAAATCTTGAGGAAAAGAACCAAATCAGGACTTGCCGATGTATGACAATTTCAGTTATAAAAAAAAATAGACGAGGGGGAATTTTTCCATGTCAACTGTTTCTAGCATTTGTTTGACTTCCTTTCAACCCAAACTGTTTTCAAATCCAGCTTTTTTGCTTTACTTTGTCTACGTGATCCTTGGTCCCTATTTGAATTTTTTGTATCCTTTCATACAATACAATATTGCTTGTTTTTCTCCATTAAAACCTTTGTTTGCTTATTTTTCAATATTTTACAGTCGTATCATTTTATTTTTTATTGTTTCCTATTTTTCTGCGTAGATTCTATTTGATTTGCTTTTAGTTCTTATGTAGAACGTATTGAAAAAGTACCACTATTATTACAATAACTATTATTTTTTTTTATAAAAAAATAGAAAGAAAATATTTTTCTATGAAAGTAGGAGTGGTTGTAATATAAATGACTTATTTTTCCCTTAGTGCTCATTGGAGTATGTTGTGCAACTAACCGTTTATATTGATTTAACATTCAATGACTTCTGTTCGATACTACAAAATAATTTTTTTAAGTCGTTTATAGTTATTTTCATAATAATTGTAGTATAATAGAATTAATTTTTTTCTTAAAATTAATTTCTTTCTTCGGAGCAATAATTAAAATATAGTCTCGTCCATCAACTATTTTAGCAAGTATGACAAATGCTTACGTTCTTACGGTAAAAATACTTACGGCAAAAATATTGTAGTTTCGGTAGAAATATTTCTGGTAAAAATAGTTGCGGCAAAAATATTCACGATAAAAATATTTTCACTAAAAAAAGGATTACGATAATACTATTTAGGGCAGAACTATTCTGATTTTTGATTAAATTTCTCCGATAAAAATATTTTTCGTAAAATTATATTTTCAGTAACATTTTTAAGGTAAAATATTTCAATATAAATATTTACGGTAAAAATAGTAAAACGTTGTAATATTTACGTTAAAAAAAACGATGTAAATATTTTCAGTAAAAAAAAGATTTACGCTAAAACTATTTACGACAGAGTTACTCCGATTTTTGATTAAATTTTTACGGCAAAAATATTTTCAGTATAAATATTGACGATAATAATATTTATGAAAGAAAAGATTTACGATAAAACTATTCATGGCAGATCTATTTTGATTTTTTATTTAAATATTTACAGTGTAAATATTTACGGTAAAAATATTTTTAGTATAAATATTGACGTCAAAAATATTTACGGTAAAACTATTGACGGTAGAGATATTCTGATTCTTGATTTAATTATTTACGGTAAAAATATTTTCCATAAAATTTTTAAGATCAAACATGTTCAGTATAAATATTTAGGGTCACAATATTTTTAGTAAAATTTTTGAGGTAAAATATTTTCAGTATAACTATTAACTGTATAAATATTTATGAAAAAAAAAAGAATTACGGGTAAAAAATTCTGATTTTCGGTTAAAATATTTACGGTGAAATATTTGATGGTAAAATATTTGACGGTAAAAGTATTTACGGTAAAAATACGTAAGGCAAAAATAGTTTCGGTGCAAATATTTATGGTTGAACTATTTCCCGTATAAGATATTTTCGATAAAAATATTTACGGGAAAAAATATTTACGGTAAAAATATTTTCAGTAAAAATATTTACGGTACAAATATTAACGATCAAAATATTGCTAGTAAAACTATTTTATTGAAAATTTCTAAGGCAAAATATTTTCAGTACGTATATTTACGGTAAAAATATTAATTGAAAATATATTTTCGGTAAAACTATTTTTCGGTAAAATTTATTCCGAAAAACATTTGTGGGAAAACAATTTTCGGCATAAATATTTTCGCTCAAAAAATTTACGATAAAAACGTTTTCAATAATAATTTTAAATAAAATAATTCAACAAAAATATGTTCGGTAAAAATATTTACGGCAGAAATATTTACGGTGAAATAATTTACGATTAAACTATTTTTGATTAAGATATTTTCGGTTTTACGGGAAAACATATTTACGGTAAAAATATTTTCAGTAAAAATATTTACGATTAAAATATTGTCAGTAAAACTATTTATACTTAAAACTTTTAAGTAAAAATATTTTCAGTACGTATAATTGAAAATATATTAACGGTGAAATTATTATCGGTAAAAAATATTTACGGTAAAATCATTTAAGGTAACATTTTTTTTCGGTAAAATTTATTCCGCGAGAAAATTTATGGCAAAACAATTTTTCAAATAAAATATTTCAGCAAAAATATACACGGTAAAAATATACACGGTAAAAATATTTACGGCAGAAATATTTACGGTAAAATTATGGACGATTAAACCATTTCCGATAAAGATATTTTCGGTAAAAGTATTTACGGTAAAAAATATTTAGGGTAAAAAATATTTACGATAAAAAATATTTCCGGTCAAAACAAAATAGTCAAATTGTTTTTATCACAGAAATTGTCAGGGAGAATTTTCAGAAAAAAAACATTTACGGTAAAACTATTTTTGGTAAAAATACAATATTTTCGGTACAAATAATGCCGAAAAAACATTTTTGGTAAAACTATTATCGGTAAAAGTATATACGGTAAAATAATAATACCGTGAAAATATTTTCGTCCAAAAGGCTTACGGTAAAAATATTTCCTTTTAAAGTTTTGGTTCAAATTTAAAATTTTTTTTTACGATTAGATATTTTTATATAAAAATATTTTGCATTTTAAAAGTTTCTGTAAAAAATAATTGCAAAATAAATTTGAAAGTAATATTAGTGGAAATTTACCAATTTATGTACTTTCTAATATCAAAATATGTATATTTTTAGTAAGTGTGAAACATAAAATTTCTTATTTTATTATAAAAGCTATCATCTTCCATTTATTCCGAATCAATTGCTATCCATCATCGCCATTTATTCGTAATTTTTTGAACACCTTAGAAAAATTTGAGTAAAACTGTAATTGCCTCCTACTTTAACCAACCCTTACCACTTAGTTACCAAATATCTATTTGCCAATATGCTGCCATCTATCCACCACTTACAAGTATTAATAAAAAATAAAACATATTCGATCACGTTCGTATCCTAAATGAGCGAATAAAACATTTAAAAAATCATAAAATAGAAACATTAAAAAAATATGTTTAACAAATCAATATTAATGTTATTCTATTCTATTGTATATCCCCATTTTTATCCTTCTCCCATCTCCTCTGTTCTATGGGTATACATCTGCCAATGATAGCCATTATTAAGAAACTCGAAATTGTTCAATAAAAATAAATTGCACCGAAATTCAATAACTTTTTCTGTTTGTACGATTTTAGTCGATCTTATTTGATTTTTCCTGTTGGCCATTTCGATTTGGGTCTTTTTGTAATGTTTTACTTTATTTTACAAAATTTGGTATGGACTTTTTTTTTTTAAATTACAAGAAATCTGAGAGGATTTTTTTTTTTAGAAAAATCCCAATTGAGAAAACTCAATCAAACTTGTACTTTTCATAGAAATTTTATTTTTATAATTTCTTTTCTAGTCCTTTACTATTAAGGAAATTTTTATTTGTCGAAAAGAAATTAGAGCGAAACAATTTTTTATTCTTGCTATTTATTTACATCTGTCGGCTCTGTAAATTTTATTTCGAATTACTATAAGTTTTCTTTAAAAAAAAATATTGCTCGTTTTTAGTTAATTAACCGAATTGAGAAAATTCTATGATATCCCGAAGGTCTATTTAAATGACACTGTCTACTTATATCAGTTGTAATGAAAATTACTATGGACTCCTTATTGCTTAGTAGTCTCCAAAGATTTGTCATCTACTTAATTACAAAATTTTTAAATCTTTATTGCTTTCGAAAGCTATAGAGAAAGTGTATGAAATCATTGTAAGAGGCTTTTGAAAATAAAGTAATTTAATTAAATATAATTGTGAAGAGTGGAGGGAGGAATCTCAATTATTTCAAAAGAAAACAAAAATCTAATTTTATAAATTACAATTCGATTAAAATGATTACTTAAATAATATTCGATGTTGAATGGTGATTTTTATTTTATAAAATCTAATTTCGGATAGAAATTAATTAATTTGTTTTGTTTGAAGCACTTTTAAATTATTTGTTTAAAAAAAAAAGTTCACTTAATTATTTATTAGTAATAAATGGATAAAATCGTTTTGATACTCGTATTATAAATAATTCAACTATTACTCACCAAATTAACAAACAAATCTTATTATTATTGAATGAATATTTTGCTCAGTCATGAGCATTTTTTAAGGTTATGTTTTAGAAAAAAATTTAAAAATGAAAATTTCAATATAGTTAAACTTAGTGAATAAGTAGATTAAGCCTAAAGCTATTTATTTCCATTTAAAGTGACCTGTAGAAAAGTTCTTGGCCTTACGTATAGATGGCGTTAGCAGTGTTTTTATGAAATTTTTTTTTTAAGAATCATACACGTATGATCGCTTTATAAAGGATAAGATTAGGTAGTATTATCTTATCCAATAGTTTTTATGGTATGTTTAGATGCAATCGTTTTTTAAATCAACCTGGATACTACTCTGAGAGGATCTTTACTTCGGTTAGTAGAGGTTTTTTAATTTGAAAATATTTGATAAAATTTCTAATGTATTGATTTAAAAAAAAAAAAAATATTGGTTAATAGATATTTTTGCTAGACAATTTTTGGATGGAGTAGTTTTTGTTCGTTAAATTTTTTCTAGAAAAAGTGTTAATGGAAAGATTTTTTTGTCAGAAATTGTTTTAATGAAGCAATTTTTTTTAAGGTTTTGGGCAAAAAAAAGTTTCGGTAAAATAATTTTTGCTAGAAATATTTTTGGGGAAAATATTTTTGTTTGAAAATTTTTTGCTAGAAAAAGTGTTAATGGAAAGATTTTTTTTCCAGGAAATTTATGGACGCAAGGATGATTTTTTAAAAAAAAAATTTTTTTCTTAGAAAATATTTTGGTTAAAAACATTTTGGGGAAAATATTTTTGCTAGAAAATTTTTTGCCAAAAAAATTGTTAAGGGAAAGGTTTTTTCCAGGAAATTTATTGATCAAAGGATATTTTGTTTTAAGAAAAATCTCATTAAAAAATATTTTGGCTAAAAAAGTGTTGATAAAAAAAATTTATGCTAGAAATATTTTTGGGGAAAATATTTTTGCTAGAACAATTTTGATGAAAAGATTTTTGCTCATAAATGTTTTGCTAAAAAGATTTTTGCTGGAAATTTTTTTGGGGAAATTATTTTTGACAGAAAATCTTTTGATGAAAATGTTTTTTCCGAAAAAGATTTCGGTAGAAAATTTCTTTAAAAGAATATGTTTTGATGAAAAGATTTCTACTAGAAAATTATTGTTGATGACAAAATTTTTGTTTTTTATGTAAATTTTTTTGATAAAATGGAAATTTTTGCTCAAAACTGTTTTCGTAAAAAAATTTTGTGAAAATTGTTTTGGTATTTTTGCTTCAAAATCTCTTAATTGGTTTTTTGTTTTTAATATTTCGATGCAAAGATATTTGCTAGAAAATTTTTTTATTAAAGGATTTTTACTAGAAAAATGTTTAGTAAAAGGTTTCTGCTTGAAAATTTTTGGTGAAAGGATTTTTCTCAAAAAGTTCTTGTTTAAAAATATTTTTGCTCAAAAATATTTTACGAAAGAGATTTTTGGTGGACATTTTTTTGAGGAAAATATTTTAGCTAGAAATTCTTCTTTTTAATTTTTAATTTTTGTTTTTAATGAAAATTTTTTTCCGAAAAAGATTTCGGTGAAAAGTACTTTTGCAACAATATTTTTTGATGAAAAGATTTCAGTTAGAAAAATTCTATTAGTAAAATAATATTACTCTAAACTTCTGAATATTTACTTCTAAAAATTTCTTGATTAGAAGATTTTTGCTTAAATATGTTTTGTTAAAAAGATTTTTGCTGGAAAAATTTTGGGGAAAATATTTTTGCTAGAAATTCTTTTAATGCAAGATTTTTTTGTAAATTTTTTTTTTGGTAAAAAGATTTTTGACGAACAGTTTTTCACTAACAAAATTTTGCTGTAAATAATTTTAATGAAAATATTTTTTTTTGGAAAGTTTTTTGATGGAGACGTTTTTACCTTAAATCTTTTCAAAGTAAAGATTTTTGCTAGAAAACTTTTTTTATGGAAGAAGTTCCGATTAGAAAAAATTATTTGCTGGAAAACGTTTTTGACGGAAATTTTTTTATAAATAAACCGTTTTTAATTTTTAGATTCTTGCTTAATCAATAAATTATTGGCGAACAATTTTTTCCTTCAAATATTTTTACTTTAATATTTCTTATAGACTTTCAAGTTAGTTAAGATTTTACAAAAAATTATATTTTATATGAATATTTGTCTCAACGAACAAGCAAGGTGGGTGCTGCCCAGTTTGCTTTGTGTATTTGATAATTTAATAAGTCCGACCAAATATACTTAATATAAGTCTATCATTAAGGACCTTCATTCAAATAAGATCTCCTCCATAAAAAGTATAACCAGTAATTACCAACTAAAAATCTGTTTGAAGAATCTTTTCCACGAAGTTAATTGAAAAACTGCTTCAACTTCTTAGCACCTTCCTTTAAGGTGTTCAAGTAGTACCTTAAAAAACCACTAAGATAATAGAGTGGAAATGGAAAAAATTTAAGTACTAAAAAAAAATAATAATTATGCACAAAAATGTTGCCTTTTTTAGAAGAGTCCTCATAGTAGACTCTTAAAAATTCTAACCTGAATTTCGAAATGCCAAATTCTATACATATTCTTTTAAGGATACTGAACAGTTTTTTTCTGTATTTTTAATTAAGAAAATAATCTACTCTATTTGCTTATTGATTCAAAGAAAAGAATAAAATCGTCCCTAAACATTTTTATACCATTTTGCAGTAATTAGTTCCATATCCTGTTTACTTTAAAACTTTAGATGAAAATCTAATTATTTTGATAGGAAATATTCATAAGTTCTACAGGACATTCAACAATTTATCCTACTATCAACTAGTAAAATAATTCATAATAATACAATAGAAAATTCTAACCAAAAAGGACATACGATTATATTAGCACATTCCTTATGGACCATTGTTAAATTCACACCAAATTTGGCATAACAGCACAGTATGACTAATATGTCCAGCCATACATAAAATATATCAGAAAATCTTTATAATACGACTATTAATCCTTGCTGAGCTATTGTTTGTTAAGAAACTGAATATGATCAGAGTATATAATGGCACTTGTAACTTGCAGCCATCATCCTTGAATCCATAGTCTGGATGGACTTGTAGTTTACTTGTTTCAAAATATAATCGAATAGGAAAATATATTTTTTTGTATAAAAGTAAATTGGTACAGAACAAGAAAGGAAGAAGAAAAGAAAAAATAATAAAAATCGAAGATTCTTCGAATCTGATATATTCCCTTTTTGTATGGTATTAATACACTTCCCGTTTCAGCATTATTATATCAAAAAGAGCTTATTGAAGTTTTCCTCATTGTTATTTCTAAACGAATTGCATTTTTTTTTCCAGATCAAAACTATCACAAATGGTTAATAATATGAACAAAACAAACGACAACAACCAGCAACAGTAACAGGAGTTCGAAATTGGAACAGGAGCATGAACAGGAGTAGCCATTATAGAGGAGGAGAAATTTTTGTTTGTTGTTGATTTAAGTTCCACTTCATTTTGAATCATATTTACGATGGTTTATAATAATTTAATATAAATTTGCCATACTCTATATAACGATATGATGCGCTATGGCCACTGTTGCTTCTGGAATCGTTCTGGTTTCTCTAGTTGTGAATTGGGCAGAGTAAAATTTCGTGCGGGTGGGTATGAACCCATTGAATAGCTACAAATTTTTTTCCTTTCCATTATTCTCATTTTGTTTGTAGAGAATTTCCCAGTTTTCTTAGTCCTTTAGTTCTTAGCATATACCAGTTACTAGTACACTATCATACCTAATATGGTATTGATGCCTGAAGCTGATGCTGGTGGCACTGTTGAACTACATTTTCTGCTTGTTCAGGTAGAAAATTTCCTAATGGACTGTTCAATGATTTTTATTACAGAATGAAAATGATGAAGAAATGGTAACCAGAATAGTTGAAAACGAATATTTTAAACGTTATAAAAAAAATCGTACGGTAAAAAATATAGTTTGGATGAACAATACCAAAACATATCGAGAATTATTGAGATGGCTAAAGGAGGAGGGAGTACGTGCCGTCTATACCAGGAGTAAAATAAATGGTAAACAAATACACCATCACATTTGCTAAAAATAACAAATACACATAAAATAAAAGAAAAAATTAAAATAAATAGAAAACCTATAACGATCGTAAAGCAAGAAAATGAATTGAATTTCTTAGATTGAGGTTATCTTGATTTAATAAAATTCCAATAATGTCGGATTGTATCACATAGAAAAGTTGGTTTCTGCAATCGTATTTAATTTATTTCATTTTGTTTTGGTTTTATTTTCAGTCGCTTTTACTCTAACTTATTTTATAGAAATTTATTCTTTCATCGATAGAAGTTGAAAATTTTTATTTGATTTTTTTTCCATCGATATTTTTTTATTTTTACTTATTTACAGATAAGATTAGGTATGGAAGGATAAACAGGACTTTAGTGTATAGATAGATTGTGTAGCGTACCCTATCTCCTCTTTTTTTTTTTAAAGAAGATATGTCATGTAGATAATCCTATATGAGAGTATTTGTGTGTGTATATTGCTCAGTTTTGAAAATTTAATATTGAAACGTGAATTGTTTTACGAAAAATTGCGGATTATTTTGATAAAAATGAAAATTGTTCCCATATTAGAAGAATTTTTAATTTTTCGAAAAATTCTTTTGATATTAAAACAATTTTTTTTGACAAAAATATTTTGTAATGAATAAAACAATTTTTTGTGGCGATTAAATTAAAAGACTTTTACTGGAAAATTTTCTGATAAAAGGATTTCTGCTAGAAAAATATTAAAAGTGAAAGGATTTTGGTAGAAAAGTTTTCTATGAAGGGGTTTTTGCTACAACATTTTTTGTGAAAAGATTTTTGCTGGAAAATTTCCGGATGAAAAGATTTCTGCTAGAAAAGTTTCAAAAATGAAAGGATTTTGCTAGAAATTTTTTTTTAATGAAGGATTTTTGCTAGAAATTTTGTTGTTGTTAGTGAAAAAAAATTTCATCCAAAGTTTTTGTGGAAAGATTATTGTTAGAAAAATTTTAATAAACAGCTTTTTGTGCTGGAAACATTTTTTGTGAAAAGATTTTTGCTGGAAAATTTCCGGATGAAAAGTTTCTGCTAGAAAAGTTTTAAAAGTGAAAGGATTTTGCTAGAAATTTTTTTAAATAAAGGACTTTTGCTAGAAATTTTTTTGTTGTTAGTGAAAAGTTTTTGTGGAAAGATTATTGTTAGGAAAATTTTAATGAAGAGCTTTTTGTGCTGGAAAAATTTTTTGTGAAAATTATTTTTGCTAGAAATTTTTTTATAGAAAAAATTTTTGCTGGAAAATTTCAGAATAAAAGGATTTCTGCTAGAAAAATATTACAAGTAAAAAGTTTTTACTAGAACATATTTTTATGAAAAGATTTTCGCTAAAACATATTTTGTTAAAAAATGTTTGCTTCAAATTTTTGGATGAAAGAATTTTGTTAGAAAAATTTTAGTGAAAAGTTCGAAAAATTTTAGTGAACAGATTTTTGCTGGAAAATTTTCGGTTAAAAAGATTTTTGCTAGAAAAGTTTTAAAAGTGAAAAGATTTTGCTAGAAAAATTTTAATGAAAAGTTTTTTGTGCTGGAAATATTTTTTGTAAAAATTATTTTTGCTAGCAATTTTTTTATAGAAAAAATTTTTGCTGGAAAATTTCAGGATAAAAGGATTTCTGCTAGAAAAATATTACAAGTAAAAAGTTTTTACTAGAACATTTTTTTATGAAAAGATTTTCGCTAAAACATATTTTGTTAAAAAATGTTTGCTTCAAATTTTTGGATGAAAGAATTTTGTTAGAAAAATTTTAGTGAAAAGTTCGAAAAATTTTAGTGAACAGATTTTTGCTGGAAAATTTTCGGTTAAAAAGATTTTTGCTAGAAAAGTTTTAAAAGTGAAAAGATTTTGCTAGAAAAATTTTAATGAAAAGTTTTTTGTGCTGGAAATATTTTTTGTAAAAATTATTTTTGCTAGCAATTTTTTTATAGAAAAAATTTTTGCTGGAAAATTTCAGGATAAAAGGATTTCTGCTAGAAAAATATTACAAGTAAAAAGTTTTTACTAGAACATTTTTTTATGAAAAGATTTTCGCTAAAACATATTTTGTTAAAAAATGTTTGCTTCAAATTTTTGGATGAAAAAATTTTGTTAGAAAAATTTTAGTGAAAAGATCGAAAAATTTTAGTGAACAGATTTTTGCTGGAACATTTTCGGTTAAAAAGATTTTTGCTAGAAAAGTTTTAAAAGTGAAAAGATTTTGCTAGAAAAATTTTAATGAAAAGTTTTTTGTGCTGGAAATATTTTTTGTAAAAATTATTTTTGCTAGCAATTTTTTTATTGAAAAAATTATTGCTGGAAAATTTCAGGATAAAAGGATTTCTGCTAGAAAAATATTATAAGTGAAAGGTTTTTACTAGAACATTTTTTTATGAAAAGGTTTTCGCTAAAACATATTTTGTTAAAAAATGTTTGCTTCAAATTTTTGGATGAAAGAATTTTGTTAGAAAAATTTTAGTGAAAAGATCGAAAAATTTTAGTGAACACATTTTTGCTGGAAAATTTTCGTTAAAAAAGATTTTTGCTAGAAAAATTCTAAAAAGGATTTTGCCAGAAATTTTTTGTTGTTAGTGAAAGGAATTTTGTCTAAGTTCTCGTGAAAAGATTTTTTCCAGGAAAATTTTAATGAAAAGTTTTTTGTGCTGGAAATATTTTTTGTGAAAATTATTTTTGCTAGAAATTTTTTTATTGAAAAAATTTTTACTGGAAAATTTCAGGATAAAAGGATTTCTGCTAGAAAAATATTATAAGTGAAAGGTTTTTACTAGAACATTTTTTTATGAAAAAGTTTTTGCTAAAACATATTTTGTTAAAAAATGTTTTGCCTAAAATTTTTGGATGAAAGATTTTTGTTAGAAAAATTTTAGTGAAAAGATCGAAAAATTTTAGTGAACAGATTTTTGTTGGAAAATTTTCGGTTAAAAAGATTTTTGCTAGAAAAATTCTAAAAAGGATTTTGCCAGAAATTTTTTGTTGTTAGTGAAAGGAATTTTGTCTAAAGTTTTCGTGAAAAGATTTTTGCCAGAAAAATTTTAATGAAGAGCTTTTTGTGCTGGAAATATTTTATTTTAAAAATTATTTTTGCTAAAAATTATTTTGGTGAAAATTTTTTGCTAGAATAATTCTAGTGATAAGATTTTTACTAGAAAATATTCACATGAAAAGAAAATTTTTGTTGTTATTGAAAGAAATTTTATCAACAAAAGTTGTTGGTAAAAGATTTTTGTAAGAAAAAGTTTTCGTGGGAAGATTTTTACCAGAAAAATTTTAATTAAGAGATTTTTGCTAGAAAAATTTTAATGAAAAGATTTTTACTAGAAATTATTCGGATGCAAAGATTATTGCTAGAAAATTTTTGTTATTAGTAAAAGGTATTTTTTATAAGAAAGTTGTTGGTACAAAAAGTTTTTTAGATAAAATTTTTGGTAGAAAATTTTTGGATGAAAAGATTTTGCTAGAAAATTTTTTGACAAAACGATTTTTACTAGAAATTATTCGGATGAAAAGATTTCTGCTAGAAAATGTTTTCGTGTTAAAATATTTACGGTAAAAATTTTCAAATGAAAATCTTTTTGCTAGAAAAGTTTAAAGAAACAATTTATGCTGGAAATATTATTTTTGTGTAAGTGAAAGGATTTTTGCTAGAAAAAGTTTTAGCGAAATAAATTTTTACTGGATAACTTTCGGATGAAAATAATCTGGTAGAAAATTTTTTGATGAAATCATTTTAGTAGGTTTTGCACAAAATTTTTTTGATGTAATAATTTTATATTAAAGAACTTTTTAGCACAAAATTTTTTGCTAGAAAACATTTTTGTGGAAATACTTTTGTAAGAATAATTTTTTATGGAAGATATTTTCCAGTAAAACGATTTCTATTGGAAATATTTTTGCAAGAAAATGTTTAGAGGAAGTTTTTTATTTTTTCTTATAAAAATATTGATGAAAATATTTATGGTAGAAAATATTTTTAATAGAAAACTTTTCCTAGACTATTTTTATCTTCTCAACAAAACCTATAAGTTTGTTACTTTCATAATTTGTACTATAGTCTATTTGAAAAAAAACCGATTAAAAAAATGTATGTTGAACAAATTATTAAAAAAAAAAATATTCCTAAACAAATTTTTGATGAAAAGTATTTAAGAAAAACTATTAGTGAAAAAATAATGCGAAGAAAATGCTTATTTGGAAAATTTCTGATTAAGATTTTTTTTCGAAAGTTTAAGTAAACATTTTTTTTAATAAGGATAAAAGTTTCCTTGAAGAATTCTTTTTTTTATAAAAAATTACTTCCCAGTAAAAATACATTCGTTAAGCTAATATTCCAAGCAAAAATTCTAATAGTGACCCAATTATGAGTAGAAAATATTTACTTTTATTATTTCTGAAAATTTATTGCGGCGCAATAATCATTATCAAAATTTCTATTGCTTAAAGGTGAGGAAATTTTCATTACATATTTTCAGCAAAATAGCACAAATTAATTATAATATGTTAGCTCAATGAGAAAATATGAATTTTGGTTATTTATTAGGTCTGGAAATGGTATCCTATTTAGGAATTCACAGAAAGGACTTTTCAGAAAAAAAAAAAATTATATTATAAAAAAATTAAAAAGTAAGTAAGATTCTTAAAAACGGGGAGAAAGTTGATGGGAGAAAGTTTTACTTTTGCCTCCTGCGTGGAATTTAGTGAAGAAAAAAAAATCGATTTTTCATTAAAAAATGGCTCGTCCTTCGTATTATTTTCCGGACTATTCTGCATCAAAAGTATAGAGGCCCAGCCAATCTATGGTGTCTGGTGAGGACTTTTCTGTTTTTAGTTTTTTTTTTATCATGTCGATTTTGTGCAGAACGTTGAGAAATTGGACGTATGAGAATCAGGATAATTGGACTGATTTTCTCTTTTTCTCTTTGCTCGAACTTCCGATTCGTTCAGTTTCCTGTTTTCATCTTCTACGCTTTATTACCATCCTTGTTTAATTTTTTAAATGCTCTTTTCTTATGTTAAATTCCTTTTGCCATTTTAATACTTCCAATTTTCAGAGGTTTTATTTCGAATCCTCTTTGGTGTCTATTTCCTTCTGCCTTAACTAGTGTTTTTTTCTTCTTCTATTTTAAGTGTAATTTAAATTTTAATTAAATCTATGACAGGACATTAATTGATGGTCAATTAACCGACACTTGTGTATGGAGATTTATTATTGTCTCCTGGCATCGATTTGCCATGTATGCGGTGTCATTTGAAGTTCTATGCTCTCTTGACTCTATTCCCATAGATTTTATCGACATCGAGTCCATATACTATCTGCACTAGACATTAGGGAGGTGAGAGGTAAAATATATGTGAAAATGTGCCGGTTAAATGGAACCTCGATGGAATCGATGAGGTTGAATAAGAGAAGTTGAGGTTAGGCGAGAAAAGGTGAACATTGTACATGTCGTCCCATATATTTTCCAATGTCCAGAGTGTACACTGTTCTCGACTCTGTCCGACAGAATTGATAACAAGCTGAAAACCCTAAGGGTCTTTGGTGGAATGCAATAGTTACAACTACATCTCGCCATCAACTCGTCTATATGCACCTATGTGAGGTTATGTATTTCGAATGGTTGTGGAGAGCTGTGAATTATTTCCGTGATTAGTGAGGTGTTGAAAGTGATTGAAAAGGTTGAAGTTTATTGGAAAGTACTGAACATTTTGAACACAAATTCATTAGGTTAAAGTTGCCTTGTAATTTTAAATATTAAATAGTCCAAAAAAGTCTGCTCGTAATTTAATGTCTTATATAATTCGTACGTAACGGTGGAAAGTGTCAAAAATACCACATTTCGACAATTTAAATAATTCACATCATTACGCAATCATCTCGACAGCCAGTCCAATTGACATGGAAACACGTTAAGCGAATTATCATCACGGATGGCCAACGACAGGCATATAGACAGCGATGCATAATCAAATTGGTGTCTTCTGTCATTGTTAAACCGATTCCGTTTCAAATGCAATGCGCAATGCACATAATAAATTCAGAGGATAATAAAACAGCAAATCTGTAAAATTCTTCACATCTAAAATTAAACTCAAATAATACCTTTGAAAATTCAAAAATTCTAATTTCTTAATTTACAAATTTTTGATAAAAATTTTTTCGGTAAAATTTTTGGTAAAAGTTTTCCGTCAAAATATTCGGTAAAAATTTTCGGTAACAATTTTTGTTAAAAATTTCCCGTAAGATAAATCGGTAAAAATTGTCCGCAAAATTAGCGGGAAATTTTTTTTTTTTAAATGTTTGATAAATTTTCAGCAAAATTTTCCGGTACAAATTTTCAATAAAAATTTTCAGTAAACATTTTTGTTTAAAATTTTGGGTAAACAATTTTGGGTATAATTTATCGGTAAAAATTTTCGGTAAATATTTTTGGTAAATAATTTCGGTAAAAATTGTCGGTAAAAATTTTCGGTAAAAGTTTTCGGTAAAAGTTTTCGATAACATTTTATGTAAAAATTTTCGGTATAAATTTTGGTTAAAAATTTTTGTAGTAATATTTTCGGTCTAAATTGTTGGTAAAAATGTGCGGTTAAAATTTCGGGTAAATAATTTCGGTAAAAATTGTCGGTAAAAATTTTCAGTAAAAATTTTCGCTTAAAATTTAGGGTAAAGATTTGTCGGTAAAAAATTGTCGGTAAATATTTTCGGTAAAATGTTCGGTAAAAATGTTCGGTATAAATATTGGTTAAACATTTTTGTGTTAATATTTTCGGTCTAAATTTTCGGTAAAAATGTGCGGTTAAAATTTCGGGTAAATAATTAAGGTAAAAATTGTCGGTAAAAATTTTCAGTAAAAATTTTCGCTTAAAATTTTGGGTAAAAATTTGTCGGTAAATATTTTCGGTAAAAATGTTCGGTAAAAATTTTCCTACTAATTTTTTGGTAAAAATTCTCGGTAAAAACGTTCGAGAATTTTTTTACCAAAAAATTTTGGCTAGGAATTTTTTGTTAAAATGTTCGGTAAATATTTTCGGTTAAAATTTTAGTTAAATATTTTTTTGGAAATATTTTCGGTCTAAATTTTCGAATAAAATTTTGGTTAAAATTTTGGGTAAATATTTTCGGTATAAGAGAAATTGTTGGTAAAAATGTGCGGTTAAAATTTCGGGTAAATAATTTCGGTAAAAATTGTCGGTAAAAATTTTCAGTAAAAATTTTCGCTTAAAATTTAGGGTAAAGATTTGTCGGTAAAAAATTGTCGGTAAATATTTTCGGTAAAATGTTCGGTAAAAATGTTCGGTATAAATGTTGGTTAAACATTTTTGTGTTAATATTTTCGGTCTAAATTTTCGGTAAAAATGTGCGGTTAAAATTTCGGGTAAATAATTAAGGTAAAAATTGTCGGTAAAAATTTTCAGTAAAAATTTTCGCTTAAAATTTTGGGTAAAAATTTGTCGGTAAATATTTTCGGTAAAAATGTTCGGTAAAAATTTTCCTACTAATTTTTTGGTAAAAATTCTCGGTAAAAACGTTCGAGAATTTTTTTACCAAAAAATTTTGGCTAGGAATTTTTTGTTAAAATGTTCGGTAAATATTTTCGGTTAAAATTTTAGTTAAATATTTTTTTGGAAATATTTTCGGTCTAAATTTTCGAATAAAATTTTGGTTAAAATTTTGGGTAAATATTTTCGGTATAAGAATTTGCAGTTAAAATTTTTGGTTAAATTTCGCGATAAAATTTCTTTTTGTTTTCGGTAAATAATTTCGGTAAAAATTTGCGGTTACAATATTCGGTAAAAATTTTCTGTTAAGTTTTTCGTTAAAAATGTTCAGTATAAATTTTTTTTCGAGGGATGAATTAGTTTTTTTTTGGTAGGTTCTTTAAAACATTCGTTCAGTGTATATATTTTTTTCAAAATAGTTTTTAGCAGCTAATGGCAAATTCTATACATGCCAGTTAAGAGCTTAATTAACTTTACATTCAATGCGAATATGATTAGTGCAATATGGTTTTTTAAACTTCCGTTGTGGAGTTCTTAAATTATTGTATTGTATTCTATCCCAAAAGTGGGTTTTGTACAATAATTTTTGCCAGTTGTTCAGTTTTTACATCATTCCATTCTAGTCGTCCTCGTTATCCAAGATTAACTGTGTTTATTTCCTTTGCATGTTAGCTCCCGTCTAAGATATCTTAATTCACAAGCAGCATTTTAAACTAAAGATAATCCTTTCCGTAAAGTCATATACACTTCATCCTCCTATATTTCCTCTTTCCGGAACATACACGACTGCTGGCTAAGTTTATTTAAGTTATGCTTTAATAAAGTCAGGAACTTAATTAATTTGGTTTCTGAAAGTTACAAAAACCGGAAACTAACTACAGTGGAAGGAAATACCAGAAAAGTAAAAGCAGAACAGACGATAAAAATAATCAAAACAACAAAAACACAACAGCCACAATATAAACTTCAGCAAAAGGCTAAGAAGTATTAGCATTTTTCAGCTGTTGGGGTGATTCCCCTTACTTCGTTATGGGTATTACCCTTGATGACGGCAGTAGTGGCAAGAGGAGGCAGCGGCTTTCGTGGTGTCATTAATAATACCAGAACCATATGCAATGATACCGACTGCAGCAGTAGTCGAAAAACAGCACAACCAAAAAATAAAACAATAATAAAAATTTATTAAAGAAAAAAAAAGCACAAAAAATGGTTTTCTGCAAATTACTAAAAATTTGAAGAAAAAATTCCAAATAAATTCTAGAATGTAAAAAACACAACGAAGAAACTTTCTGGCAAAAAAAAAAATATTGCAGACAAATTCGGTGCTGAAAAGGTAGAAAAAAATATTAGTTTAAACAGAAAAAATAATTATTTATGTTGTCGCATATAAGAACTGCACGAAAAGAGAGAGAAATTGTACGAAGAAAAAATCTCAACATTACACGATCTGCCATTTTTCTTTTTGACTTTTCTTGCCAAAAGAAGAAAAGTCAAAAAGCAAAATGGCAGATCGTGTAATGTTGAGATTTTTTTCCTTGCTTTCAGTTTTGTAGTTATTTCTACTTTTTTTTAATCACTAGATTGTTTAAGATTTTATTTTTCACATTCTCTTTTTGTCTTTATTTACTTACTATTTTTCTTAGGGTCATTTTTGAGGGGCATCACTTATCGTTGTTGGAGGATTGCTTCACAAAAAAATATTTTTTCCTTGCAAATATATTTTTAAAAAAATAATAATGAACAATAAAAATTGAAAATAAGTGATTTTCCTAAGTACAAATTTAATTGCAATTTTTATGATCCATTTTCAGTTTGTTTTTTTAGTATAATTTTAAGAGTATTTTTAAAAATTGAGGCAATTTTTAAAAATACTCTTAAAACAGATCCACCATCAGGGGAATTATCTCAACAATTTTGTCATCTCATCTTAGACTCATTTTCATCCTCCGTATGAGCTTCGGATCACGCCACAGCACTACGTCCTCCTCTCTGCCATCATCTTTACTTCGTAAGGCAGGAATTAATCGAAATCACGTAGTATTTTTAGGACTGTTGTCGTAAGGACTTCGACATCTTTCAAAGCCGTCCTCGAGTCGAACATTAGGGCCACTACATTTTCCAGTATCAGGGGTCCGCTAGCGCATTTCTGAGCCTCTTTAGTTTCCGCATTAAATTGGGGACCGTAGAAGAACACGTGATCCGCATTCTCCTCCATCCCGTTACATTTACCAGGCGTATAAGCTTAAATCCGCTGTTTGGTCATAGATGGCGTGATTGAGTGTATAAGGCTATCATGGGCACGCCATACTTATTTTTTTATGACTTTGACATCTGTAAACATTAATCAGTGCACATTATCAGCAATTTCGTACAACAACATACATTTTTTCTTTGGTAATCATGTCTAGTTTTGTGCCAGAAAAAGAGCATATGCGGGAAGGTCTGCTTCTCTGGTTCAATTTCAAGAAATCGGCTGCCGAATCGCATCGAATGCTTAGTGAGGCCTATGGTGACAGTACTTTATCGGAAACAACGTGCCGAGATGGGTTTCGTCAGTTCAAAGACGGCAATTTTGAGTTGTGGTACAAAAAGCGTGAAAATCGGCTTACGAAGGTTGAGAACCATCAATTGCAGGCTCTTTTGGACGAAGACGATACCCAATCGCAAAAAATGCTCGCGCAGTAATTGTGTGTTACTCCACCAGCCATTTCCATGCGTCTCCGTGCCATGGGGAAGATTGAAAAGATCGCAAAATGGATGCCGCATGAATTGAACGATAGGCAGATGGAGCGACGCCAAAACACATGCGAAATCTTGCTCGCCAGACAAAAAAGAAAGTCGTTCTGCATCGGATTGTGACAGACAACAAAAAGTAGATATATTTCAAAAATCCTAAACGTAAGAAATCGTAGGTTGATCCCGGCCAACCATCAACATCTTCCTCAAGACCAAATCGCTTCGGACGGAAGACGATGCTGTGCGTTTGGAGGGATCAGCAGGGTATCGTCTACTATGTGATATTGAAACCTGGTGAAACTGTCAATGTCCACCGCTACAACCAACCACGGATCAAATTGCACCGTGCTCTGCATGAAAAAATGACGGATTATCAACAAAGACATGACAAGCTGATTTTCCTCCACGACAACGTACCATCGCACACGTCAAAAATGGTCAGAAACTACTTAGAGACACTCAACTGAGAGGTGCTACCCCACCCCGCTTATTCACCTGATCTGACAACTTCCGACTACCACCTGTTTTCGTCGATGGGCCACGTGCTCGCTGAGCAGCACTTCGATTCTTACGAAGACGTCCGAAAATAGCTTGATGATTCAGCTGCCAGAAGTCAACTTTGAACTGGAGCAACAGTCTCATTATATATTTGTTCTCCTTCTTCTACGCATTCGGCCACTACGACCATAGCGACATCATCAGCGAATATGATGATTTTTAACTCCCTTAGGATGTGGAGCCTGATATCATACATCACATTCCACAACAGGGGGCCCAGAGCCAAGCCCTGTGCGACCCTCTTCATGATCCTGTACGATATCTTGCCACTGCTCGTCGTGGGCAAAATAATTCTATAATGTATAGGCATCTTCATAGGCATTTTGCCGCCTCTGGAACAGTAGGGGAACTTAGCTTGGTACCATTTCTGGCTTACTCATCTGCTTAACAGTTTGTCCCTGATTGGCAATCTCATCCACAGATCTCACAGCCTTCAAGCTTACACATACAATGGGTAATTCTAGAGACTTCATCAGACATTGCATTCATTGATATCCAAGCTTCAACCTCACGAATAGCCAGAATTTCTACTTGAAAGATGCAGCAAAAATCCCTGCTACTGTAATGTCGCCCATCTTCTTGATCCATCTAAATCCGATTCCTCTTGCACCGTCCTGCATTTCTACTCAGTCCTACTAGAAATTTAGGAAATATGCTTAATGCGAAAGTCCAGACCTGCTACCACAAAGTCCGTAACTTTAGGAATATGTCTGATGTCCTTAAGGATCTTAAAATTTTTTCATTCCCTCAGACGTAGAGCTAACCTAGAAGCCCGCTTCTTAACATAGATGTCTAAGGGACGAAGATGTAGCATGGTCTTAAGAGTCGCTGTAAGTGACAAAATGTAGCATGGTCTTAAGAGTCGAATGGTCTTAAGAGTCGCTGTAAGTGACATTATAATCGGAAAAATGACCAGTACTAACATGTAGCATGGTCTTAAGAGTCGCTGTAAGTGACAAAATGGGAAAAATGACCACTACTAACAAGAGCAAATCGCCTCCTTTTTGAGAAGTATAAATATTTTTCAAAAAGGATTAAACAAATAAACAATAGAGAAAATTCAATGAAAAAGGGCAAAATATTTTTTTGGGATTTTAAAGTTTTTACAGATATTCTCACAACTCTAAACCATAGTAACAGGCGGATTTGAATAGTAGTATTAGTTAATAAATGTTTGTGGGGAGAACATCTCTTGAAGCTTCTCTTGCTACCGTCTTAGTATTTTAGTAAATCAGGTAACCACTTACGCTTATGTTTTTGATGGGTGTTCTTAGGAAAGGAAGTGGATAGTAGGTCTTGAACGAGGGGAAAAGTATGATTGGAGAGACGGGAATAGAACTTTTTATAATGAGATGCTATAACATCATGAACAAAAGGGACTTTAAGGTTATAAACATAAAAGGGAGCATCAACAATTGTTTGGAGTATTTTTGATTAAAGGGATTCGCTCCGATAGGAATTTGATAGCTTATTAGGAGCCCAGAATTCTAGTCTGTAAGTCCAGATGGGTTTCTGTAGAACATTGTATAAGAGTACTTTACTGTCTATAGCAAGTTCAGAAGTAGTTGTAGGTATCATCATAGTTTACGTCTTTCGTGTGAGGATTCTATTTCAAGCGTTTATCTATTGAGGTTCATGGCAGAGAGTAAAAGTTGCAAGGACACATTTGCATTTATTGACTTTTACTCTGCACTTTGTAAAACAGTTCTAGGGGCTGTAGTTTTAGGTTTGAAGATTGTCCAGAGGATGTTGGAGATTTTTCTATGGATGCATGGTATTTCGTATTATCGTAGCAAGAAAGGTATTGGGACAGATTGCGATAACGTATGTATAAATTTTGTAGAGGATGGATCCAAGTATAGTTCCCAGTGGAACACCAGACGATTTATTTACTTAGAAGTATCGGAAGGATCTTTTTGAGTTTTTAGAGTAAGCCCGGGTATCAAACTCTACCCAAGAGCTTAACTTATATCAAGAAGCATGTCAGGACAGTATGCTTTTCTTTCTAAAGAGAATGAAATGAAATCGAGAACTTGATGACACTGACTCGGAAATTTTTTTCGGAAACCGGTGGAAATACCAAAAAAAAGACACCAAACAAGATTCAGTTTGGTATTTTCATTTACAATTTCTAAAAGCTAAGGTCATTAACCATCAGACAACAAAATCGAATTGATACATTATCTGTGAGTGATAGTGAAGAATCAGAATAAAAAAAGAAAACTCAGGGTTAGCACGGTCAATTGCTAGGTGAATTGGAACCAGCGAATTCATTTGGAAGGCTCAAACAAAGGGTATTGAAATCTATACAAATTCAGGGCACATCATTCATTTATTAGATGAAGAGAATCCTGGATGCCACACCTGTCAGAGTAAGGAGAATAAGCTATAGAGACCTGGGAGCCATCTAATAAAAATAAAAAAATTATCGCGGTATATAAACTTTGGTCTGCTGTAAGATAAAAGTTGAGGAACACTGTTCCGAAAAAAATCTGTAACAGAAAATATACCCCAACGAATCGAAGACTATTAAGTCTAACCATATCCTATGCTACAGTAACTGCTTCATCTACCGCATCACCAATCCATTCACCATTTATACCAACTAGAACAATAAAACCTCATATATGTGTATACGGAAATGGATATATACCAAGAAAAAGGACGAAGAAAAAGAAGACATTTCCAGCTCACCATAGTAAAAATCCTAATTACCAACACTTGAATGCTCAGAATCATTATCGCTGCAAGATGTAAATTGCTTTTCAAGGGAAAGGTATTAATTGACTGGAAAATGGGGTTGTCATGAAATTTAGTGGAGAAAAACTGCAGAAAATAACGAAAGAAATAGTAACAAATTGAACCATGAGAAAGGAGTAAAAAAAAAAAACTACGAACGAACACAGGATCTCATCTAAACATTTCGACAAAAGAACATATTTCGTTCGGAGGACTCCGCCAGCACATCGAACTTAAAGTTTACTCGTCTACACGATCACATAAAACAGAGAACAAAAATATATACAAAAAAAATTGTCATAAAAAAATAAAGAAACTATGTTATTAAATACTGAGCTTGGATATTATATATAGTATATAAGACAAAGAGTTGAGATCCTTTTTTGTGGTTATAAAAAAAAAAATTTTAAAAAATTGGTGGAAAGTATCAACTTTTGTTAAAATTTAAACAAAATAATAAGACTAGAAATAAAACGAAATATTACGGGTTGGCTGGGGGTAGGTGCTGAAGGGGTGAATTAGCTCGAACGAAAGAGAAAGGATAATGGAATATAAAAAGTCATATTTGCAAAAGTAAAGAGTTAAAGGAGAAAAGGACTATGATAAAAAAAGGGTTGAAAAAAAGGGTTCTGCTTTAGCAGAATATCTCTTCCTATACCTTCTCAAAGGATTCACTCGTCCTTAGACGTGCAATGTGTTCTTTAGAAATACACTCGACCATTTTAAACGACTAATATTATATAAATAGTAGCAATAACGATGCAAATGACTTGTCTAGAAATAAGACTTTTACGAGTTGATAGAACTCGGGTACTCTAGAGAAATTCTAGTCGAAAAAGGATATCGTCCTAGTAGCATTTTGTTTATGTTTTCATTTGATTTCATTTGTGGTCCCCCAATTTACTTAGTGATTTTTATTAGTAGGCGGAAGAGAATCTTTCTTGATTTTATTTAGGATCCTTGAGATTTGTTTAGGATCCTTTCGAGAAAAGTGAAAAATCCGTAAAGGACCAACTAAGTGTAGTGTATCAATTCCATATCAAAAATTTCATACTCCATCGCCTCTTTGCGAATCTCTTTTTAACATTTAACTAAAAGGACATTTTCTACAAAATCTTTAAGCATTTAAAATGTCGGAATATTTTCCAATTTGGAAAGTTTGAATTTTCTTCTAGTTTGTTTTGGTTTGGTTGGTGTTATTATTATTATTATTATTGTTATTATCAGGATACTTATTGCTACATTATTGACGATAATGTGAATAGTGGAAAATAATCATGCATGCCACATGCTATTCATCTCTGTATCTTAGTCCTTTTCTAGTAAAACAAAATTCACTATTAACTAATTCTATACTTTATTTTGCTCTTTTTCTTGTTGGCAATTTGAATTTTCACCATTTCAACTGTTCTTTCTCCTTTTCCACCATTATTATTACTTTCTTTACGATCTTATTTCTCTTATTTCTTTCGTCCTTTTCTCCATTCTTCGTTG